>CAEFZY010060230.1:0-30745 GCA_903066815.1 Brachyrhaphis roseni | reverse complement strand
ATATATATAGTTATTAAAGTAAAAGGTGGTAAAACACAAATGTAAGTCACAAGTTTCAGATTTTTATTTATATAAAACAAAAATTAAAGCATGTGCCTATTTCTTCTGCTGCTCAACTTTGCTTTGCTCTGTCACATAAACCACTGAAGTAAAATGACAGCATGATTCTACAGGTAAAAAGACTTCTGTCAGGCTATGGACATTTAACAATCTTGGGCAGATTTGATTTATGAGATTTATTTGCAAGAAAGAATTTCACTTTCTACCCTTTCGCCATGTTTACAAAGCAATGGCACTTCATTTCCTATAAGTAAATGTTTTACTTAACCAAACTCAACGCTGGGTTTTAGTCATTGGCTTAAACCTTTGGAAAATAAGGGGAAAACTAGCTTATGCTGATGAATTAGCTGCATTTAAAGTTTTTCCCTTTAGTTGAGTGCATGTGTTTCTGACCCTCATTGTCCAGCAGTACATTCTCTGGCTTCAGGTCTCTATAAATGATCTTCTTCTGGTGGAGGTGCTCCATGCCCTGGATAATCTGTGCCGCATAGTAACAGGCCCGTGGCTCATCAAAGCCTGGGTTGTTCTCATCCACATTGTAAATGTGATACCTGGAAGCAAAGTTATTGATTAGAGGCAGGGAGGTTATTAAATTATTGTGCAATTTGAACTTCATGGAAGATGATTTGAAACAAACAATAATAATAACATAAAAAAGTGCAAAAGTGTTGATAGAAGTTCTAACCTCAGGTCTCCTCCATTCATGATGGTCATGACCAGACATAACTCGATTTTTGTCTGGAAGGCATAAGCCAAGGAGACAATGAATCTGCTGTGAACTCGGGCGAGGATCCTTTTCTCCACCATCGCCCCCTAGAGGCAGAAGAAGGTAGTAGTCGTAAGTAAACCATCCTGGCCATCTTCATTCACAGGCTTCTTCCTAATCCCCAGTCTAGCTTTGAGGAAATGTTGTAGTTGATCCTTCTGCTATATTGTCAGATTTCATGGTTTCCCTGTAAGCCTGTAAGCCACCAGCTCAGCTGACTTATTCACACAGTGTGTTTTTCTCAGCTCTCAATTTGTGTGCCTTCTATAATTAAATAGTTTTTTAAAAAGTTAAATTGTGAAGACAAATGTATTTCTCTAACTTATTGGGTCTGGCAGTTGTATGTAGAGTATTTCGATATAAACTCAGTAAATATTAGTAAAGCCAGTTTAATCAAGCTTCCACTGAAAATTATTAAGTTATGTTGGGAGTAACACCTTTATCTAGACTGAAAACAGCTTGCATCGCATCAACAGAATCTCTTACCTCATAACCTTTTCTTTTCTTTAACCTTTTCTTGTTGAGCTTTTTGCAGGCGTAGAGTTTTCCTGTGCCTTTCATCTGGCAGGCAGACACTTCCCCAAAACCACCTTTACCCAAAACACGGAAATCTAAAAACCAGTCCTCTCCCACCGGCTGCATCTCCAGCCACTTCCACTGCAGGAACCTCTTCAGATACATGCTCTCCATGAAGAAAGTGTAGGGCACTTCTTTGAGGAAGTCCATGACGTTGTCCATGGTCTCATTGAAAAGATCATCGCCGGCTTCTTTGTGTTTCTCCTTGACCTTTGTGATGCCATTCTCCGGCAGAAAGGGGCAGTAATACTTGGCATCGGGCTCCATGTACCGAGACAGGATCTTGCTGGCCTTACTGGCTCTGTCCTCGTCCTCAGCCATGTTATATTCCTCGATATCCTTCCAAAGACGGCAGGGGCCTTTATACTCATTGTTGGAGTCCAAGAACTCCTGGAAAAGCCGTTTGCCGATGGGCTGCTCCACGCAGACAGTGTTGAAGCCCAAATCCAAGGTTTCACGCAGTCCTTCACAAACTGTGATGTGAGGAAGCTTCAGGCGGGAGCGGTACTTCTTGTCTCGGTTAACGGCTGGATTGGCGGTGCCATCGAAGCTCCCACGGGCAGAGATGTAGGCAGAGTTGGCCACCACTGTGGTCAAGCCACCAATATCCATGGTGATACAGAAAAAAAATCTATTCAAAGAGGTTTTAGCTGAAAGTCTATAAAGGAGGAAGCTCAAAACAAGATGGAGAAAGTAGGGATTTATTCTTTCCTTAGGGATTTTAGAGGCAAAGTTTACCAGCCACCTATCATCCGCTCACTGCAGAGACCGCAGTGATCACTGAAGCTCACAGCTTCTTCTCACCCCTTCACACACATGAAGACACATGCAGATCGCCCTGACTCATCACCTTTCTCCAAAGGGATTTATCCACTCCGTTATCTCTCTAATGCTATATCCTGTGCTTAGCCCATGTGCTCGCTGCAAGAGACAAGGAGGTTGAAAACAAAGCAAGGAAAAGACAAGGGAAGCAAAAGAGAAGCAAGAATACATCAAAGTTCATTACATTTCAGACAAAATAATATGCATTTTCATGACTTCCTCATACATTTGGTCAGAGCTTATTACAGTTTCATAATGTAGCTTTAGTCAGTATTTGTACAGGCTGTAATGGTCTTAATGGTTTTCCTTTGGCTTTTGATGCTTTTTCTCCAATTCTGTATACCTAACCTATTAGCAGTGTGCAAAAAATTAAGAAAGTGTACAGGAGGAGTGCAGAAAAACAGGTTTAAAAACCTTTGTGTAATATATTAAATGTTTGTGTTTTATATCTTAAGAAAACAGAAGAGGAGGAGATCCTAGATCGAGGACCTGAAAGTGAGATCATTCTACATTTGATCATCTACACTAGGTGATTCTTTAAATTCAGGAGGCTTGCCATGTTTCAGTAATTCAAAAATCAAAGTTAGATGGCAAATATTCCTCTGACAAAGGTCAGATACAGAAGCACTAACAGAGAAAGACAAAACACGGTCAACTTCTCAAAAACCTACAGGTGATGAAGCCTATTGTAATAAATCTCTTTGTAACATTAAATCCTAAAACGCTCATCATACTTAACTGAAAATAAATGTATAATCTCAGTCACTCCAAAACTGTTTAAATGCAGCAACTTTTTTAGAACTTCTTTTATTCTGGCCAGATCTCAACTGATAGAATTTAAACATGTATTTTTTTTAAAGTTTATTAAACATAAAACAAACTTTGATTTGAATGGAGCAACATGAGAAAGTTTCACCTTAAAAAAATTATTTTATCGTTACTGTTATGGCTCACTACTTTACTTTATAAAATGTCCTAAAGAACAATGCAACTATACTTGTAAAAGACAAGCAAAATCTCTGTTCCTATAAAAATGCGGCCGCACATGTAAAAATGTCTTTATCAGTGAGCTATTAACCATCTCCTCCCTCTAATAGGATGATGAAGTCTTTCAGAGATGTGCTGACAGCAAAGTTTGTAGGTTATCAGCTTATGCAGGTCTGTTCGCATGCTTGCACACACACACACACCCCAACACGTGTGGAGCTGTCGCATTCACAGCTGAGCGTCACGCTGATGTTAGACAGGGTTTCCACAACCCCTGGGAACCAGACGCTTAATGGGCCATCACGTGGATTTACGCTTCTGAAGTGCAAAACATGAGAAGAAATGTCATTACAATTCATTTTTCTTCATTTGAGTCCTCTTTTGTTTAATTCTCACAAAAAGTGCTAAATATTTAAATTATTTCAATCTTAAATTCAGAGCCTGAAATCAGGAATGTTGTTAATATTGTGAACCCAAAGATGAGCACTTTAGTTATTCGGACAAACTAATAAAGTTCAAAGAAAAGAATGTTTGTCATCTTATTTTTACTAAAGATATATAAATGCAAGTTCAACACAAATGATGGTCTGAATAAAAATGACAGCAGAAATAAAATACAAACTTAAATAATAATAATAAAAAAAAACTCAAACAAATGGAATATATGAAACTAATAAATATAAACAGTAATGTCTGATGGCGAAACATATTAACATTGCACATGTTTTTATACATTTACATTTCAGTGTAAAAGCTCTTCCTTTTAGTGCCGGGTAGAAGAGGGCAAAGCAGGCACATCATTTTTGACATTCAGAGGATGAGTGCTGGCATTTTTCTTCAGATAACACCAGTGAATAACAAATTATCAAACGTAACTCTACTGAAACATTTTCATTATCTTTGATGTTATTAGTGCAGCCTAATGTACCGAAAAAACTCGATTTCTGGGCAGAAATCAGATACTTACTGAGAGTTTCAGTTTTCCTGAAACTCTCAGTAAGAAAAGGATGATATTAAACCAAAGTACCATTAATCAGCAGAGATCTTTGACGTCAGCCTGAGGCAGGGTCTGAGATCATTGATGCCTCAAATCACAACAGAGAAATTACAAACAGTAATGTCAGTATCTATAAAGAAAAACCATAAAGAAGCAAACATTTATATGGAGAACTGTTAAGATACGGTCCATGGATTTTCAAAGTTAATGTGCAAAATGAGACAATTTTGAACTCAGCATCATAAAATGCAATAATGAACATACAGCAGAGACATGAATAACAGTCTAAGTATTAAAAAAATCTTCCAGTGGAAATATTGTAAGAATTTCTCTTTTGTATTTACTATTACGATCAGCAGTATTGTTGGATGAGAGAAATGGATTTGAAGCAGATTAAATCCATCTAAAAAAAAAAGTAAGACTTCATGTGATATTGCAACCAGCTCTAATAAAGTCACAGAGGAATGTTTTTTTTTCAGCCCTGATATCGGTGTGGTCACGTGACCGTTTTGCGTTCGGGGCGAGGAACCCATTTGTGTGTCGTGATTCTCCACAGCAGCGGAGCCAGCAGCAAGCTGAGGGTGGTGACGCTGAGGACCAGCAGGTACACCTGAACAGAGACAGGTAGTTTTACTCTCAACATTCGCGGTCTAGTTGTTAACATTGCTTTAAATGCTTGAAGGCTGACCTCCTGTATCTAGAGTGCATCTATACAGTGATTCAACCACAGAAAAGAGATAGAACGAGGAAATCCATCCTTAACTTTAACTCTGATATAAATTTATACTCTAACATTTACAAAGTTCTGCTTTTAGTCACTTTGATTGAGTAAAGACACATATTGTATGGCAAGACGTTTATATGGTAACATTTTAAGTACCAGCGCGACTTTTAAAGCTAATTAAATTCATAAAAACATAAGTATTACTTGGACTAAACATATCATCTAAATTTTTAATTTATGCTTTCAGGTGTCGCATTTTACTGACTTTGTAGTTATTAACAGATTAGTGCAAGTTTACACTTGACTACAAGTTGTAAAAATTCAGCTCACACAGATTAAGACTGAAATAATTCATGTTTGTGTGTCATCAATGGCACATACTGTAAAACATAATACAAAATGCATCAGCTGACATTATTTAAATGATGCAAAAGATAAAAGTCTTGTGACAAATCTTGTTAAATACTGGCAGATTACATTATTATTTTGTTGACAGAAACTAAGAAAAGCATAAAAATCATAAATGAAATGTAGTCTGCAAAGAAAAAACTAATTGTGGTCATTTTCTAAGCACTAAAGTTGCTTTTGTTGTCTACATCTATCAGACAGAAAACTCAAAAAAAGCATAATGTTTTTAAAAGTTTCCTTTGAGCTGATTTGTTGGATGTTTTCTGTACAGAGTGCGCTCTAGACTCACTCTTTGCCAGGAATTGACAATTTTCTGTTTAACTACTTACAGCCTTAAAATTAAAAATAAATCTAAATTTCCAAGCTAAGCCTCTAAGAATTGGAACTGGCCGAGAAAAACCTGATGCAATTCTTCTAAACAGACCGAAATTTCATCCAGCGCATCACTCACCTCTCTGGAGATGATGCCGGCCCGACGTGCACGGCTCCCCAACACAAAGGAGAACTCGCTGACCTGAGCCAGACCAGCTGAGACGATCCACCGGATGTGTCGGGAACTCGGAGGCAAGATGGTGGACAGCACCAGTACAGCCATGACAAACTGGAGCAAAATGAGAGAGGTTAGGAGATGAGGAAACTTCATTAGAACAGACTGAAAACAAAAACAAGGAATTGCTGAACCTTCATGATGACGAGTGTGAGCGTCAGCACCAGCAAGATGGTGAGCTCATACAACACAAATGTAGGGAACACGTGAAGACCTGCAGCATCAAACAGACAAAAGAGGAGGATTCAGCCCAGTCTACATGTGAAAATCATAAAAAAGTGAAGCAAATATCACAGAAAGATCATAATATTCAGCCTAACCAATAGAGGCAAAGAAGATGATGGCAAGAAAGTCTCTGATTGGCTCGATGCACCCCATGACCTCGGCTGTGACCATGTGACCTTGCGATGACAGCAAAGCTCCTGCCAAGAAGCAGCCCAACTCCATGGAAACATACAGAAACTCTGTAATCTAAAATACCAAACAAATCAGCCTCTTAACTTCAAGTTGAATATGGTACAAAAGAAGTCACACCAAATATCTTTTAATCGTACCGTCAGCATGAAAAAGACAAACGCTGTCATCCCCAGTACCAGGATCTCCTTGTTGCCTTTGCTCTCAGCGTGAAGTTTCTTGCAATACGGACCAATCAGGAAGGACCTGAGCACCGAACAAAGCAAAAAAACTGCAACCAGCGACACCAGGACCTGAGCCAGGAGCTTCACCACTCGCAGACCTCCAAACAGAAAGCTGGTTCGAACAGAGGAATCAAAACATTTACAGGATTGTAAGTTTGAGAAGGAGGAATTTATAATGAGGAAACAATAAATTACAACTTCCTTACCTGTCCAAGTCCCCGCTCTGTGCCTGGATCAGAGCGGGCATGACAGCAATGAAGAGGCCAAGCTGGACATCCTGCATCACCAACATCCCGAGGAGAACGCTGCTGTAGTCCAGGTCACCTGTCAAACACACACACACACCCACTGTTTAAAACATTGAATCAGTCGGTAACTAGAGGAAAGCATTTCTGATTTGATGATGTCAAACTTTCTCTATCAGCTTTGTGTCTCTATATTTTAAAGTCATCAGAAAAAAACTAGAATATAATGAGAATTTTATTAGCTGTCCAAGTCAAAATCATCCATGTGAAATATATTGTACCAGCTGCAAGAACAGAACCACTAAAGCTTAACTGTGTAACAGAATTTTCCCAAATTCAAAGGATTTAAATACAACCTATGTTCATGGGCAACAGGTCATACTTTTTCTCCAACCCTTTGTTGCCAATTTCATATAAAAGTATGCAGCAAATTAAAAAAAAAGACATTTCTACATACCTTCTCTTTCCACCCTGCTTCCTCCTGCCAGGAATCGTGACACCAGTGGAGTGCTGGACAGGGACAGACAGGTGGAGACGAAGACCGTCTGGGTGGGGCGAATATGGAGAAGCTGACCCCATAACAACCCGGCCGCCACCATCAGCAGGCTCAGGTAGCATGACCCCTGAACTGAGGTCTTCCATACCTAAACACACATAACAAAAGAAGAAGTCATCTTCTTTCAAACACCAAAACTGAAAACTAACAGTATTACTCTATTTAAAGGAACTTCTCATAATATATTTAAATTACTCATTTAATGAGAACTTGTATTTGTCTTTATAAGAAGTATGTTAATTTCTATAATATTCCAATGTTCTGGGCAAAAATTACATTCTCTAGATCCACAAAGCTGGTACAGACGTACTCTAAAGAACTTGGTGTTGTAGCCCTACAAGGTGGTGCTACAAAATTTTGACTCATATGGATCAATTAATTTTTTTTTGTTTTTCAGATTTTTATTTAGAAAACAAATTAAAACAACTCCAAAATGTATTAACAAAACTACTTTTTTCACTCTTGCATAAAATAGTGACTTTTGATCTGAAGTTCATTATGATATATTTGTATTACCAGATGACACAATGACAGCATGTCAATGTTATGATATAAAACTAGCATCGATGCAGATGGAACATCTTGCTTATCATTGTACAAGAATAATCAGCAGTAAGTAAAACAACTGAAGAAAGCAATCATCACCGTCAGGTTTTGGTCCAAACTCTTTCTCGTTTACCTTTCTAAGGCGCTCAGGTGAAAACTCCAGCCCCACCAGAAAGAGAGTGAAGAACACACCCAACTCCCCCAGAGTCTCCACCTGAACTATGGACTGCAAGAAGAAAAGCCGGTCATGATTTTACAGTTTAGTAAAAGTCATTGTTCTTTAGGCTACTGCAGACGTGACGCACAGACACAAACCTTGATGCTGTTGAGTCCAGAAGGGCCGAGCAGGACCCCACAGATGATATATCCAAACATAGGAGGGAGACCCACCAGAGTGCAAATCCAACCACAAGGCAGCGAGAGCATCACCACTGAAACCAGGTCCTGTTGATAAATTCATTTAAAACCAATTAATGCAGTCTTTCTACTTCTTCTCCAGCCTGGATAAAACCAGGATCATTAGAGAAGAAAGCAGCGACTAACCTTGATGAAGTGATGGTCTGCTCTGGGCATCGTGGAGTCTCGTGGTTTCGTCAGAACATACTGGTTATTCTGAGAGTCGATGAGCATGCTGAGCCCCAAGTCATCCTCCACCTCTTTCTGTGTGGATTTGTTCTTTGTTTTTCCTCCTTTTTCCTCATCCTCTTCTACTCTTAGCACTGCTTCTACATTCACTCCTTTCATCTACACGAAGTAGAGTGTATATGCATAACTATTGGTTCTGGGTATAACAATAACTGAGTCCACACGTTCTCTGAAATTTAGCAGCCAAACTGAGCAGACCTGTTTGTTGTTGTCAAAGGCATGCTCTTCAATCTCCTCCTCTAGGCGGTCTGCTGCCTTCCTGACATCCTCCAAAATCTCCTCCAAGATGGACAGAGTCTTGTTCTGGGCCAAAGCGCTCTTAAGAGCTTCTTGCTGATGCTTCTCTGCAGCCACCAGCTCCATGTACTCCTGTTCTTCCTGAAATATAACAACACAACCCAACAAACACACAAATTTACTGGTAAAAAAGATTGAGGAATCAAAGTTCTTTTCATATAGCGAGTGGATGTTTAAAAAACTTAATCCATCTGATTGCAACACATTATTCTACTCAATTTCAGAAACACATATACATAAAGTCAACTTCAAATGAATTCAGACTTCTTTGTTGGGGGCAAATCTGTCACATTTTCTTTAGTCTGATGTTGCACTTCTGCTCATCTTCAGTGAAAAAACATCCAAAAGGAAAACATGTGGACTAAGCATACAGAAAAATAAAGCTTTATTTCAACTTTCATCTGATTAAAAACATCTAAAACAAAATGATCTTTTCGTGCTTATGATGCAAAATGCTCAACAATGTTGCAACTTCTCACACTAGTAATGTTCTACCTTATTTTGAAATGAGAAAAGTGATCATATCTTGTTTTGTTTTGTTTTTTTTACAAAAAAACAGATGAAGTTCTGTATTATATTAGGTAAACTTGATAATTTTTCATTGATTACAAAGAAAATGTAGAATGTTGTTTTCACCTTTTATTTGGCTAGTTAGGCTGCTGTTTAGATGGCTGCCATACCGTTAGGAAAGTCAACCATAAGCAATATGCATTTACTTGCAAGTAAAGGATCCATAAAACTCTGCAGATTTTACTTTACCTTTATGGCTGCCTCTCTGAGGGCCTCCAGCCTCTGTCTGCTGCTCTCCTTCATATTGACCACATCCCTGTAGTCTCCCTGCAGCACCCTCTGCAGGCCGTGCACTGCCTGGATCACCAGGTGCTCGCTCTCATTCAGCTCCTTCTGAAAAACTTCCAGAGTGTGAACCTAAATGCAAATGAGTAAAGATAAAAAAAGAAGAAAATTATAAACTCTTTGACTAATGTAATTCTACATGATCTTAATGTGGTACGTTTCATGAATAGGATATCCAGATATTAATCTTAAAATATATAAATTGAATATACAAGTCAAAAAGACTATTTGGCCAGTTATAAACAAATAAAATAAGCCAATTAATAACATTTTTCACCAAATTTTCAGATATAAAAATATTTATATCTAGAAATACATTTTCTTTTTTTTAGATTTTTGGACATTTGAAACATCAGTTAGCTAGAGATAATTTCATGTAATTGTGAAGTCATTCTACAGAAAAAGTTTTCCTAATAAACGCAGAGTTTTAATAAACAGGAAGCGTCAGATAGAGCTCTGATGAAGTCATCTGAGTAAATGTAAACATTAAAACAACAGCAGAGATTTTTCACACATCTACCAGGAAAAAGCAGCTTCATCCATTGACTTAGAAATAAAGTTGTGGTTTCCATCTTTAACATGCTTTACCTAACTGACTTTAAGGTATGTTAACTTCTGCTATGAAATAATTGGGCATGTGATATTTCAACATAGTGCCAAGCCCCTCCCTTGTACTGGGTGTCTAACAGGTTATTATCTAGGCTTAATTCCTGCTTCGGTTGCTTATATACATGTGTGTTCAGTCTGCTTTGTTTTGCTATCCTTCCTCCTTCAGCCTTGACTAAAACAAAGACCAAGGAGTCTTGAAAACCTATGAGAACTAGCTGAACACATTTTAATTCCAACATTAATATGACTTCAACAATAAAAAAAAAAAAAAAAAGGACCCTCCGGTGGTTCATAGAGTGATACCTGGAAGTGCCTTTCTGGTTCTGAAAGGCTTTGGTCTTTCCCAACCGCCGCCGCAGCGGCTGCCAGCTTGTTGATGGCCACATTCTTCTGCCGCAGCAGACCCACCAGCCGCTTGCAGTTGTTGCTCACCCAGCTGTGGCCCTGCGCCTGCGCTTTGCTCCGATAGAGCTTGATGGCATGCCGGGCCACCTGCTCCTTTGGCAGCACAGCGAGTGCCTCAGTCAGGCCGAGGCACAGCAGCCAGCACAGAACCTGCATCCAAACTGCTTCACTACGGTCAGGAGTTTGAGGAGAAATGCAAGACCTAGGAGAGGGACAGGGCAGCACAGAGTGCATAGTGCTGAAAGCATTAGATGCAAAATCCCACTCATCACACTGATAGTCGAAGCTTCATGTTTGCATCTGCTACAGATTGTGTTTTCAAATACAACCCAGATTTTTTTACAGTTCATCCTACTTCAATTTAGATTTTAAAGGCTGCATAGTAAAAACACATGATGTTCCTGAAATATAATTTTCAGTCTGTTGTACTTAATATAAGTTGCAATAATATATGTTGTATATTTGCAGGTGTAACAAATATACAGCAATAACAAAAGTATAAGTATTCCATATCTTTAAATCAATCCATCATCAACTGCAACAGTAAAATTAGATACAGTTTGAGAAATTTTAAATAACACTAGTTTTTTTTTGAGCATTTCTGACAATCCTTTAAGTGGGTGTTTTTAAAAGAACACAGAATGTGGATGTTTATCTCTTGACACACCATATTCACACTTTTTTGAAGGTGTGGCCACAACAGAAATGATAGCAAACAGTGCAGTGACGTGACAGGACACCTTACCTGTTTACAATCCACTGCTACCTGTCTTTCCACGAATACCTAAATTGACAAAAGAAGAAGAATACTAAACATGAGAGCCAGTTTATAATTATATTTATCAATTCAATTATTAGCATTTAGCTGAATGCATTAAACTCACAGTTGATTTTACCTTCAACAGCATGAGGCAAGCTGAGATTTTCTAACTTTCAAAACCCCTCCTCTTCTCCTCCTTCCTTCAGTTGAACTGCTGCAACTTTACTGGAGTTGCTGGAGATCAGGAGCACTGTTGTTCAGATCTGGACTGCAGATTGAAAAAACATCAGAGCACAAACATGTCACTTAAGGTTTTAGTAGTGTCATGTGCAATAAAACACATTATGATTGTGAAGAGAAAAATACGCTACAAAAACACATTTTCAACAATACTCCTCAAAATCTGATTTGATCTTTATCAAAGCTTTTTTATTTATTTATTTTTTTCGCTTTTATTTACTTGCTTCCGGCTCACTAAATATATGACAAGAAACCATCGCAAAAAACATATTGCAATAAAACAAGTGAATATACTTCAGTCCTGTCAATATGTCAAGTACATCTTAGACAGGTTGTTAGTCAATCACATGGACATTAAAGTACCCAGGAGTAGTTGTGTGACAATTGATCGGCTACCGATCATAATCAGCCGATTTCCGTGAAAAAGTGTATGATTGGTGATTACCGATGACTGTCTTTCGTTGCCGATCACAAAAACCGATTACATACTTAGCAGCCTGCTTTTCCTTCACACTGCACAAGCGCACAGCAGCAAATCCTAAGCAAGTGGAAGTTTAACGCTGTGAGAGTGATAGGAAGTTTGCATCTTGCGATGGAGAAATAGCTCCAGGGAGAAGCCAAAATGCATCAGCAGAACAGATTTTATTGATTACTGTTACTGATTGCAGGTATTTCCTTGTCCTTTTGATTGAATACTCGCTGCATTGTGCCCTGCAAATATTGTACATGTTTTTGTCTAAATTAGGTGATTTTATGGTTCCATTTTCCCAGATCACATAGTAGCATTTCTACATAAAGCAAAAAATTAACAGCCAATCCATGTGATCAGTACTGGTGATCGGCGGTGATCGGCCCTCATGGGTGATCAGAATCGGCAGGAAAAAACTTAATCGGCGCATCTCAACCCAGGAGTAACATGATGGTTTGGAAGTTCATTGACATTCTTTCCATTTTGAAACTATTACTTATCTTACATGGTTCTACATGGTTAAATTGAATTATTATATTTTCATTAATATACTTACATTTGGGAGACTGAAAATGTCTGTCTTTATTCAGTTTTTTAAATAAAATTAGAAAATTAAAGCAATCGCCTGTACATTCTGATTTTATGAGGGATATGTTTGAAATCTTTGTTACAAAGTTGATTTACTGCATTAATTTTTATGCAAATTAAATTGGTGTTTTATTTGTGGTGGTTCTTGTAATGTACTGTTACTGCTTGTAATTCTATTTTTATGTCTTAAAAGGATTTTGACATGTTTCCTGGCCTACATTTTTGTATAAATCATGTGGTGGAACCAATTAATAAAAAGTAAATGTATTGAATTAAAAATAGAATAGCCAGTATCTGGAGCATAAATATTAATCACTAATACAGTATCTTCAAGTGATTGAAGATTTGTTTATTTTTTATCACAGTTTGATGAAATGGTGAAGAAAAACAGTGACTAGGTCAATTATAAATAGAATTTCACAGTTCTTTGGGGGGGGGGAAGTGTCATAATTGCTGGAAAAATACAAAGAAATGTAAAAACTTTGTTTCTAAACAACTTAAATAAATGGAAATTAATGCATCATAGAAAATACCTTATTTTACGACAAACCACGGTCGCACCACATGACATTTTTTAAGACCACAGTCAAATCATATTGATAAAAAGAACCCTCTGAAAAGGTCTCACTTTAACGTTAAATTATGATTTCTGTGTGCACAACATTTCAAATGTTCTAGTAATAATAATGGATATACATATTTTTTATATTTTTAATTTAGCCTGGTGGAAATCCTTAAACGTCAATGACCCATTCGTTTTCAAATAAATGTTTCACAAATCACAAACTACGTTTTTAAGTAATTCTTATTCAGTGTCCCTATTGCGATGTTATACTGCTGGAACTGGAGCTGGTGAAAAGACGCTAAGATCCCCTTTGAAATCAGTGGATTTCAATGAACAGGAGGTCTTTAGTTTATTAATAAAACTTTAACGACAAAGTTAGCCAAGATATTAATAACCAGATACACGCACACATTCAAACACACCATAGATATAAATTAGACATACCATTAGACGCAGCAGTCGGTAAAAACATCTATCAGTTTGGCGTTGTGTATGAATCATTAAAGAAAACCTGTAACTATTAGGGAAGAGAGTCCTCGGTCTTGCCTCTCAGCAGAGGAAGAAGTAGACAAGAACAATCGCGTAGTTGTGCCGCACCGACACGGACAGAGACAGAGACACCCCTCCCCTGCCACATAGTTAGAGCCAGCGTCGGCACAGGCGCTCCCTGCTCCTACTTCATGTTTACTCCGACCTCCTCCAGTCCTGCCGTTCGTGACGGTGTTCCGGAGCACACAGGGGGGGGAACCGACGGTGAGTTTAACCTGTCTCCGAGACAACTTCACGAACCCCCTTGGATAAAGTTGAGCTTTCTGGCCTGGAGTCTGTCAATTCCCAACATTTGTTCTTTAAATATTTAACGACCGAGCTGTCAGTCCAGCTCTAACCAGCTGGGTTCACCCTCTTCTTTCTCATGGTGACATAACGTTGCCGCTGCTAACACTTGCTTTGCTAATAATAGCAGACTAACCGTACAATATTAGAAACAACTCATTTCGGTAAAATACAATTTAAATGAACCTTAGCCAAAATAGAAGTTGTTTCTTTACGTTTCTAACGTTAATTTCTCGTTGTAAGTTTGATGCAACCGTCGGATTACTTCCGAAACATCTTTATCCGTTGTACCGAGAGTGGGAGTTGTAGTTTTTTTAGGTGTGTCAGTTACTTCGCTGGTGACGTTCATGCCTTTTCAAACTGTGACCGCTAACGTCATTCTAATCCTTACACGAGACCTTTTTTTTTTTTTTTTTTTTTTTTTTAATAATAACACAATTTGAACTAAAACAACTCAGCTTTGCGTCAAATATGCCTTGGAGAGCAGTGTTTTAGAAGGAGGTAATGTCGGGGGTGTTCGGCGCATTTACTAGACAGCAACAAAGTGCTTTGTTGCTAAGTGTTATTTGTTACCACATACACATGTTTTGTAAGTTTCTAAAGTAAGTGGACTGTTGACTTCTCCGGAACTACATTTCCCAGTATTTTGTTCTGGCTCGTATTTCTTCTTGCGCATGCGCACCATGAGACCGTGGATAGTAAGTTGGCCAAAACAGCTGGTGATAAAATGGTAGGTAATATTTTAAAAAGACAAACCGAGTGAGAGACAGAGAGTTGTAAAGCCCCTGTTCAACACGTCACCATACCGACAGTAGTTGTCACTAATGTTTACGGTGCAGCACCATGTGAGGGATCAGGCTGTCCTCAGCGTCGCGTTGCCAGTCAGTGTGATGTGAGAGCAATGGAAGGTCAGTTGCTGGTATTTTGAGATCGGACACCTGCACTCGCTCTACGTACCTTTCCCTTTTTGGTTGGTGATCCGGCTGGGTTGCTGCTGCTGCTTCTGCAGGTCAGGAGAGCCTGTGAGATCTTACGCCCACTACCCAGGAAAATCTGGGTCACAGAGAACCTGCTGCTTGATCATCCGGTGGGTTAGTTCCACCGAGATGTGCAATCTGTTAGAGATTAACAAAACATGATGGGGTTACTTCTGTGCTGCCTTTTGAAAGTAATTTTTTACAACTCTAACTTGGAAGTGTTTGAACCCTTGATTTGAGTTTTAGGCATGCGTTGCTAACAACACTTAAAAATTCTCAGATTGAATAGTTTACTGTATGTTTAGATTTGAATAGAAATCAGATCTTTGTAAGCGACTGCACCAGGAACTTCAAATGCATGTCCACAGTAACACTGGGTGTTTATTATACTCTTTATTTACTTTTTGCATATGGTTCATTCATTAATGCTCTTCTAGCATAATAGAACGGTCCAGATGTAGAAGAATGTGTGTCCCTGAGTTAAAACCAGTTTTGGTGTCCCACCAATACAATATCCTTTTACACATGCAATTTTACAAAAGATTGTTCAATGAATATGAAGTTTTAACATACTGATCTATGTGTATTTTCTCTTTTTAAACAGTTTTGTAAAAAAAAAAAAAAAAAAAAAAAAGATACCTTCTAGGAATGTTTTCATTTAAACAAAAATTACCTGAAATTTAAAGCAGATGCGGACTATACCAAAATCTCATCCCCTTTCTAAAGCTTGGCACAAACAGTAAATATGTCTAAGTATTCATTTCCTTGTGTGTTTACTTGCCTGGCAGCACAAGTTGAAATCATCACAGAAGGACAAGGTTCGCCAGTTTATCTCTGTCACGCAAGCAGGGGACAGAACAGCTGTGCACTGCCTGACTCAGAATGACTGGAAACTAGAAGTCGCCATTGACAACTATTTCCAGAACCCAGACTTGTACTATAAAGAACCCATGAAAACCTCAGTGGACCGCAAGAAGCTTGAACAGCTCTACAACAGATACAAAGGCAGGTGTTAGGCAGACTCACACACTATTTAGTCCTCTAAAAATCTGCACCTTTTCCTCTCTGTTTAGCTAAGTTCCCTCCATCTTTTTTGCAGACCCTCACGATGAAAACAAGATAGGCATCGATGGGATCCAGCAGTTCTGCGATGACTTAAATCTGGACCCAGCCAGCTTAAGCGTACTTGTAGTGGCTTGGAAGTTCAGAGCAGCCACGCAGTGCGAGTTTAGCAGGAAGGAGTTCTTCGATGGGATGGTGGAGCTCGGGTAAAAGCCATGTCAAAAATTTCAATATTTGACTCTGTAATGAAGTGCTTATTATACGAACACCTTTAATATTTACGGTAATTTATTTTTGTTGCGCCATTCAGCTGTGATAGTCCAGAAAAACTCAAGGCCATCCTTCCCAGGCTAGAACAAGATCTGAAAGACAATGGAAAATTCAAAGATTTCTACCAGTTTACGTTCAGCTTTGCCAAGAACCCAGGTCAGAAAGGTTTAGGTAAGCAGATGATATTGGAAAATATCCCAAAATGTCACATTTTCTGTAATAAATCTAAAATACTTGTAAATATTTTTTTTCTTTCCAGAACTAGAAATGGCTGTGGCTTACTGGAATCTAGTTCTCACAGATCGATTCAAGTTCTTAGATCTATGGATCCGCTTCTTGCAAGTAAGTTTTGAAGATTTGCTTCCCCCCCAGTAGTAATTAAGGTTTTAGGAGTTTATGGGAGTGTCTTAGCTCTGCACTAGTACAAAACCGTTAATTTGACAGCATGACTATAATTACATGGCACTCCATCTCAAAAACATGCTTTCCACTTAAAAAAGAAAAAAAAATCCAATGGTAGGTGTTTGATGCAATCCACTGATTATTTCCCCATGCATAGTATATACTTCTTGTTTGGAAATGTTTACAAGACAAGGTTACCCTGTCCTGTCCCTGCCCTCTATTCAGGAGCATCACAAGCGCTCAATTCCTAAAGACACCTGGAACCTCCTCCTGGACTTTGGCAACATGATTGCAGATGATATGTCTAACTATGATGAAGAAGGTGAGTCTCAAATCACTACTAGAAAGATTGTTTTAACAGGTGTTGTGGCATCATTCATCTGTCTAATACAAGCTTTTTTGTAAAACTGTGGAATAATTGAAGCCATTTGGATGGATCCCTGGTACTAAAGGGTTATTATACACTTGAAGCAACCTTGTGAAGGAGCAAAGTAGTGCTGATACTTGTATTTGCAATAACACCTTGAAAATGTTCAGATTTTAAAAAAAGATGCTCATCTCAGATAATATAGATGATATAGATAACTTTGTTCACTACCCACAGACTTCAAAATATTTAAATTTTTTATATATGCGTTATATATAATTGGTCAACATGTAATTGGACGAGAAATGTTTTAAAATTTGGAAAGTGTGAGGTGCATACGCATTCAACCCTGGACGCTTTTATCCCAAAATTTAATCTTGTGCAACTATTTGTCTTCAAAAGTCGCCTTGTTGGTATAGTCCTCCTCTGTGTAGTCTATGTTCATACATTTGTTAGTCTCTTTTATCCAAAGCGACTGAGAAATTATTTATTTAATCTCAGTATAAACACAGATGTCCTCAGGGTGTTGGAGAACATGAGGACCTTTAATTGAGCAAGAAAGATTATGGCACTAACCAATAAACGTACCAATAAATGGTGGTATGTTTGAACAGACAGGCAAAGGAAGGAGATGATTATTCTGAGAAAATGATAATAATTTATCCTTCTATGTGAATATATTGAAGTTTGTGATAGTTGTAAAATGTGAGAAAGTTCAAGAGGTATTTACAAGACACTGTATTTTTTAGTAATACAGTCAAACTGCTACTTTTGGATGTTAACTAATATTATCCTTTTTGTCTTCTGCTCAGGTGCCTGGCCTGTCCTCATCGATGACTTTGTGGAGTTTGCTCGGCCAATTGTAGCAGGAAATAAACGCAACATGACGTAATATTTCCCACATCTTCACCAAATGGAGGATGCCATTTTCTTTCTTCCATTTTTTTCTATTTATTAATGAGATTATGATACAAGGTAGCCTAAAGAAACAGCTTCTAAGTAGGCTGGCCTGCAGATTTTCAATAATTATTCTGCTGCTAAGAGGCCTTTGAAGAGGAGAAGAAAAAGAGTGGAAGAAAACAACACCAAAAGAAGAGGGATGTTTTGTTTTTACTTTCTGCTGTTGTGGACAGATGCTGGAAATGTTTCATGAAACTGATGAGTAAACCGATACTCATCCCTTAAACTTGCAATGGTGGTAGGTTTGAACTGCCACTGTGGACACATTTAAAAGCACGCTCAGCAAAGCAGGCAGCCAGACTAAAATGGGCTTTTAACCTCCTGCGGGTGTGAATGAAACATTGTGAGAAGGTTTGGCTGTTATATCAGTTAGTATGAAGCTGTTTGATGTAGTCGAGGTTATCAAAATTTGAGAATATGTGTTTGCGTTTGTCACTGTATGACGTACGAGTGCGTTGGGTGGAGGTAAAATATGTTGCCTTCTGCACGAAAGCTATTTTTTTGGTTTGAGATGTCATATAGTCAACATTCACCTTCACCAAGTGAGAGTGAAAATGTTCAGATACACTATTTACATCCAGTCCGATGACTGGACGAAGCATCACGTTTTCTGATCTCAGCACCAGCATAAAGGTTGCTATAATGATTAAAATCCAGCTCTCATCAAAATGAGAATCTAGATGGTCAAAAATATATATTTGCCATTGCTTGCACAAGACAAGTAATGGCATTTAGAATCTAATTGTTCACACTAAGCTTTTTCTATTTTCCATTTGGAAAATGGAAAAAGCTTTACATAATTTAGGGTTGGAGTTGCAGTGCCTAAGAGCTTGAATTTCAACTTGTATGTGGACTGTTTTCATGTTACCCAGGTGAAGCCTTGTTGTCACCTCTTCAAACTGCACTGACATACACTTTTACAAGTACAGAGCTAATCAGTTTACATTACAGTAAGTTAAACTTCTTTTTAAATATGGTTCGCACACCCAAGAGTGTTTTAAATGTACGTTTACACAGTTTGAGGTTTGCGCTGCCTCATAATCAAAAGGTCATTGGGCTGTTGGGCTGCCATCTAGTGGTGGTTGAGGATTATAGCATTTTTAATTGTTAAATAGGCAAATTCTTCATAAGACATTTTTTTTGGTTTTTTTTTTTTGCTTTGTTTATAGCAGTTAGAGCAACACTGCATTATCAGATTTACTGATGCATATGTTGAATTCAGCGTTACAGGGTGCAGAGCTCAGGGACCAGCTATCTCTGTCAGCACTGTGTGTCGTCCTGTTCTTATATCAGAGCTCACCCAGTTCCATGTTTTACAGGTTATGTTATGTCACCATAACATAACCTTTGCCATACTTTGTCAATAAGGATTATGCATTATTTTATAGCAGAGCAGCTATGCACTGTAAAGTAGTTAAGTTTTAGGTTAAGTTCAAAATAGTTTGAGTGAAATTATAGATGCTTGTCCAAATGATTGAGTTTATTCCACATTAAATCCAAATCAAGTGCCATATTTCTCATCACATCAGCTGAGCAAGAGTTGATCCAGTGAAACATTGTTTTAAAAAAACAAATGTAACTTATTTAGACCAGTCAGAAATATGAAACTGAAGCTATGAAAACATCTGTTCGCAATGAATACAATACGTATGTATTTTATGATACGCATGTATTGTACTCGTGGTGGTTCATTGGTACGTTGTCTTTGTCAAATGTGTCACTGTTCCTGATGCAGAATGTTCTTATTTGAACAGTGTTATTTTGGCTGTGAAAGAAAGCAGCTTGTAATGGAGCAAAAGCATTTCTCAGTTGCATTGGTATTAATAAAAAAATTTCAATATAGTGTGATTTTCCTTTTGCTATAGATGTGCATTGTCACTGCACTTGCACTATTGTGCCCAAAGTTTTCACTGATCTGCATTCAGACATGCCATGAATGAAGTCAAGTGGCATCAGATTTTGGCTCACCCAGCTTTCCACATGGCTTAGAATCATGTGTATATGAATCTTTGAACATTCGTGCTTTTTTGAGGTCAGACACTGATGTTGGACAAGAAGGCCTCTGTTACAGTGTCTGCTTGAATTCATCATTCATGTTTAGTTGAGAACAGGACTACTCTGCTGGCCAATCAAGTTTTTCCACACCATGCTCAGAAAGAAAGGGAATGTCCCCAAACTTTTCCAACAAATTTGGGAGCAAGACATTGTCTGGAATAATTTGATAGTCAGAAGCATGAAGCGTACCTTCTTGTGGAACTAAACCTATGGCCTAGCACACTTTGGATGTGTATTTTTTTAGATTTATGTTGTGTATAAAAGAGAGAACCTAAACTGTCCGGTAAAACTGAGAACTTGCAGCCCAATTACTTTCCATGATCCGTAGTATATGAGCAACGTTGTGTTTGGAAAAATGTAAAACTGAACTGTGTGGCTGCCTTATGCTGTATGCAAACATTGTTCTGTTGCAGATCTAAAGCAACAGCAGGTGTCTATTCAGGTCAAACAAAGCTGCATGTAAATTACACAACAGCAACGAATGTGACGGAGGAAAAAAACTGATTCCACATAATCACGGCTCTCTGGTACACCAGCAGAGAGCTGCTCAACTTGATACTAGTTGTCGCTTATCAAGTTGCATTCTTGCTACACATCGTCATCATCAGCTCTTAGTACAGCTGTGTCTGAGTATAAGCTTAGAACAAAGTACAACAACAGATATGCACATAAAAGGCATATTATATGTATGTGAGACACAAAAGTAATTAAATTAGAATAATCTTGAATACACTGATACATAAATCAGTTGATTGGATTTAATTAGTTTTTTGAGGGTGAGTTGTGTGTGAGGTTGCATTGTCCTTTCACAGGACAGGTGAGATGTCGATAAGCTCTTGCACCAGCTGCTGGACATGCTTGCACTCAGGCCCAGCGGCACATTAGCATCTCTTCCACCCTGTATCCACCTCTGATTACCGCGCCAAAGCCCGTCATCCAGCGTTTAAGCTTTGGGACCACAGGGATTGCCTTTTTAGGAGATGAATGGACACAGCTGAGCTCACCGTTGCCCAAGACAAAGAAGCTGAGGGTGATAATGCAGTGCTTTCATGTTTGTGTGTGTGTGTGTGTGTGTGTGTGTGTGTGTGCGCCCAGCCTTGCTACTCAAAGTTAGTTTGGTAAACTGATAGGAGAACCTCGAAGATGGAAGGCAAGCAGAGCTGTGATGCAGCAGACATGGAGAAAATGGCTGGAAGGGTTTGAAATTCGAAAGATTTTTGGTCTCTCTTCATTGTTCCATGACTGTTAAAGGTGGAAGGAAGACCTGCAAGGAGATTTATTCAGGAGGGTATTATTATCTTAACTTGAGCTAGCTGTCCCATTAAGAGAAAAATCCAGCAGGATGGAGAAGTTTAAAGCAGCCATGGTTCTCGGTGCCGTTGGTGATGCTTTGGGCTACAGGAAGGGTCGCTGGGAAAGCTGCACGTCAGGCAAGAAGATCCAAGAAGATCTGGCGTCTCTGGGGGGACTGGAGTCCCTGAAGCTGGACCCTGAAAACTGGCCCCTGAGTGATGCAGCGCTGATGCACATGACCACAGCTGAAGCCCTCATAACAGGTATGTGAAGAATTAATTTCAACAAGGATGGTGGTATTACAACACCGAGAAAGTTGTAGCAGCTTTACTTACAGTATACCTTCACATGAAACCAATACTTTGCACATTGTTAGAAACATCTAAGCACATTGGATTGGATTAAGGATACTTCAACTCACTCCTTTGAACATAAAAAATATGCTTTACTACTGTTCTTATTTTGTTTTGTTAGCTTTTGTTTTAAATTTATTTTGTTTGTATATAATTTTGTTTATCCTTTTATTACACTACATTCAGCAAAGTCAAGCTACATTAGTTAGAACAATCTAGAAAGACTAAACTAAGTAAGATGCCATCATCCATCATTGCAACTGAGCATCAAAGTCTTTGGAAAAAACATGACACAGTCTTGGGGAGGTAACATGCTACCTCCCTTGTAGTATGTTACTGGACAGAGAGTCCAAAAAGTTCAAAATAGATTACTTTGGAAAAGTTGATCCTCTGAACAATGGAGGATCAGTGACCTCTGTAATCTACTGGTATTATGTTTGGCTGTACATGCAGCCAATAGGTAGCCACAATAGTTCTGAGAAAAAATAGTGATGACATATTTCAAGATTAGGAACCCTATTTAGCAACCATCCAGCTTGTAGAGACACCAGCTGGATAGACAACAATGTATAGAGAGCAATGCATCATGTTTTTATTATCAGTCATACCTCCCAAAGTTTAGATTTATGAAATGTGAACATTTCTGCTAAAACAATACAATCTTTTTTTCTCATTTCTAGCTGATAAACAGTTTAACTTGATCAAAGAACAAATGAATATCTCATCATTCAAGCAGTTCTTTTGGACTGTTAAACATGATGATGCAACTCAAACTTGAAATTAATTGACTATTTTCCAAATCACAAACGTGAACGGGTCAGTAACTTAGTATGTCTACAGATTATTTCTTCCATGCAAAGATCACAGATACAATGTTCAAGGACAATTCAAAGTTTGCTGAAGTGACATTGTTTTTTGACCACAGGCATTCTGGTCCTAATCTGTGTTGTGGTGGAGTGGGGCTAAACTTAGCTCATTGCAGCCCCACTTATCTTTCCCTGCATGCCAGTCATGAATGACTCCTAACCACTGCGTGTATTTGGTTTTGTGTGTGTCCAGATTACTGGTGTCTGGAGGACTTGTACAGGGAGGTGGTGCGTCTCTATGTGGAAGCCATGGTCTCTCTCCAGGGACGAGCTCCTGATCCAGGCACCGTGGAGCCCTGCGTTCATCTAAAACCTCATAACTTCCTGCTCGCCTGGCATACACCTTTCAATGAAAAGGGTAGGTTAAGATTAAGATTTAGGAAGCTTTATGTGGTATAAACTAAACATAAATACATTTAAAAAAAATTGATGTCCATCTCCAGGGTCTGGATTTGGAGCAGCAGCCAAAGCCATGTGTGTTGGTATGAGATACTGGCAGCCTGAGAGACTGGATAACTTGGTGGAGGTCAGCATTGAGATTGGCAGAATGACCCATAACCATCCAACAGGTGATGTGCTAGCAATTTCAAACTTCCAATGATCCAGCAATGATAGGCCAAACATAGTGTTGCTGGTTGACTGTTCGGTAGATCTACTTTTGTTGATTCTGTTTCCCAAAATCTTGCTTGAACCTACCACATGAGCTTTTCATCCTGTTCCTTGGAACAGGTTAAGGTCATAAGTTAGCTTTTATGCAGGTATGTTGGAGCAAGGACACAACTAAAAAATGCGCTGCACAGGCCTTCAGAGACAATGGGTCCGCTCTTATGAACTCTTCTTGTCCAGTTTCTTTTCTATGCATAACATAACCCTTTTAAAGAAGCACAGGCCTACACAGTTTCTCTACTTAGCATGAGCATGATTTACTTTTACACACTCATCCTTTGTTTCAAAATCTACTCAAAGATCCACTTGAAAACAAATCTTTTAATCTCATTCGAACTAGACCAAAGCACATGGTTCCATTTTATATTTGTAGTATTAGAAGAGCAAACCCTTTTTCTGACAAGCCTTGCAATTAGCCAGTTTGCATATGGAAATGATTGTTATGGCGACTTAGTGAACCAGTTCTCTTTAGATACAGTTTTACTTACTGTATTATCCTCCTGTTTGTGTGCAGTATCAAGACAAGCCTGGATTGTAGTCTAACCTTATTTGCCACAGTTCCAGCTGTACAAAACATTTTAAATTAGAGCTATGACTGATACGATGAACATGTTTAGGCAAAAAGTCATTTTCTTATTGCCATGTCGTGACATTTAATCAATGACTGTAAACCTGCTCTACTTGAAAAGCAGTGCCCACTTGACTTTCCCACTTTGATTAGTGGTTGATAGAAATTAGATTTTTTTTGTAACTTCATTCTTATGCCTTATAAAAAGAAGCCATAAATTAAAGGTTTTTGGAATCTGACCATAAAAAAAGAATAAAAAAGTGAAAATGTAAAAAAAAAATAAAAATAAATTATCAGGTAGATTTATGTAAATGAATAATTGTGAAGGTGCTGTAATAATCCTTGACTACAGTCTGAAGTGCCAAAGTCACTTTTGATGTCTTTCTCTTCTCTTGGCTTAAGGCTTCCTCGGCTCCCTGACAACAGCATTATTTGCGTCCTTTGCAATCCAGGGGAAACCTCTTGTGACTTGGGGCCGTGAGCTCATGGCGGTCATCCCCCGAGCAGAGGAGTATTGTAAGAAGACAATACGGCACATGGCAGGTTGGACTCTGGACCAGTCTAGATCTTTTTAAACAACAAATCCTAAAACTTCTGCATTAAAAAGAGATCATCAATATATGCTATTATAAAATCTTGTGCATTCATGCAAAAACAAAAAAAGTGATCCCAGAAGTGCATTTTCTACATTTGTTCACCCAGAATATCAGGAAAACTGGTTTTATTTTGAGGCTAAGTGGCAGTTTTACCTCGAAGAGCGAGAGATTGACAAGGACGGACAAAACAAACCATCATTTCCTGATGGCTATGATGCAGAGGAGACTGATAAAGTATGTCCTTTGGGGTTCTTTATTTCTCATACTATCAAATCAGCGGATTACAACCCTTTACAGACACAGGCCCTTTTTTTCCCTCAAAGCAGATGTACAAGCGTTGGAGTTCAGAGGGTCGGGCAGGGCGGAGAGGTCATGATGCTCCCATGATCGCCTACGATGCACTTCTGGCCTCAGGAAGCAACTGGGCAGAGCTGTGCAAACGAGCCATGTTTCATGGAGGTGAGAAACTTTGACTTACAGACCTGCAAGTTTTACAGAATTGTGCAGAAAAAACAAAACAATCTAAAATTTCTTTATTTTAGCTGACTTTAAATAACTTCAGTTGCATTTTTAATTGATACAGTACAGTATTGTAAAGGCAGAAGAACAATGTGAGTGAAGGAACTCTGTAAACATGTTGTTTCAGGTGAGAGTGAAGCCACGGGCCTCATCGCAGGCTGCCTCTATGGCCTCATGAACGGCCTGAGCCAGGTTCCTCAGAACCTACACCGGGATTTGGACAAAAGAGAACGGCTGGAGGAGTTGGGAGAAGCACTCTATAATGCAGCTTCTGCAGAGAAATGCACAGAGAAGTAATCCTGATCTTCACTGAGCTGAACTCTACTGGCTGTCAGAGGAACTGAGCGCGACTCCTCGCTGTGCCCAACACCCTCCTTCATTCCCTGACTAGTTTTCTGAGTCATGCTGTCCTCTTCTCACCTCTCATTCCTTGCTCTCTTTGATTTTTTCTGTCCACTATCCACACATCTGTCAAAGGTTTTATAAAAAGGTTTAATTACATCTCACTAAAGATGCGTAACTAGGAAACATTAAAAGAAAGGAATTAGCCTGACTTTTTTTCTTTGGATATCTTACTTGTGATTCATATGTAATCAGTTTTCATAAATCCAGATATCATGCTGTTTGCTTAAAAGAACTGTTGTCTTGATTTGCCGGTGACAGAGTTGTGGGGAAAGAAAAAACCTTCTGCTTTTTTTAACTTTAGTAACTTGGAGGTGGGGGAAGGTAGATCTTTCCTTTCTCTGACTGATGCATTTTTTCTAAACCTAACTTTTATTAACATGAAGCACAAAGAGAAAATAATTCAATCTAATCAGCTTACAGTTTGAGCAAGTGCTGTCAGTGAAGGCGTGAGAAAACCTGCTTCTGCAGCTGGGTTTTGCATAACTAATTTCCTTTTGAATCAAACATTTTCAGAAAAAAATTTGAATTTGCAAGTTTAACTTTTTAACCTTTTACCTATCCTTAGCTTAATGGTGCAATTGGGATTGGTTTAAAATGAATAAAACTGTGAGGAATGTCAAGTTGTGACTATGTTTCCCTGTACTGTGTTAAAGTATTTTCACAATAAGCGTATTACAGTTTTAAACCACAGAAATGTTAAAATCTACCCAAAAAAAAAACAACAACAACTTTATTTTATGCATGCATGAGCCAGGATGGAATTCTCAGAGTGTAATACTCAAAATTCAATGGTCTCTTGGTAATTGGCCTACACAATTACAATATTATTTTTGGTGTTTTGCTCTTAATAGAGTTGAGCAAATTGACAGGAAATAAATATATATTGAAATATTCTAAAAAAGTTAAATTCTTCTATCTTTTAAGCCAGCAAAAAAAAAAAGTCTATCAGCTGACCTGCAGTGTGCAGCAACAGCTACTTTATGCTTCATGCAGACGGAGAAGACTCCTGTCATTTTGTTGCTTTCCATGTCTTACACTGCAGGAACAGAATGACAGAAGAGCTTTGCAGTTTTTAAAGCACAACTTTTTAAAACCTTGGTATACCTTGATACTGGTAACCAGCCCACACCTAATTAAAACAAATTGTACTGACTGACTGTCTCACTGTCTTAACATATATTTCAAGCTTGCTTTTTTGATTTTCAAGCAAAGTTCTTTGTCTTGTTTGGCAGCTCCTTACCACAGTTCAAAGAACAATAGTCTGGAACATTTGATCAGCTTCAAATGTGATCTAAATCCTAAATCCTTGCTTTTGCTGCGGTAATAAGAGAACTAATGAAATTGACAGTTCAAAGAGGGCAGAGATTTTCACTGACTGATTAACAAAGTTAATTATAGCAGGTGAAGTCGGAAAATGTTCTTTTAAGAGTTTAGAGAAATTAAAACTGCTTTGCTCTAAAGGTCACTTCCCAAATTGCTGCTAAGGATGTTGGTGTCAGTTTCAAAAAGTTTTGCATGTCCTCTATTCTCCATAGACCAGATTGTTGGAAACCCGGAATCAGCCCTGATGTTGGTGCGTTGAGGAGGCTGCTTAGAGACCCCAAATGCCGACCAGTGCTCCGAGGGATTTTTGAGAGTCTCCTGCATTATCTAATGCACGATCTGCTCAAGAGGAGGACTGATAACACAAACATGGAGACGCCAGAGTCTAACACCGCATCACAAATTCACACAAGAAACACTGTCAAATCTGATCTGCAGAAGGCAAAAAAAACTCAGTTTCAGAAAGGCGTCATAGCCGAAAGCAGTTCCAACGCTACTGAAAGGTGCAAAGTCAATCAAAGTCAATCAAAATCAGAATTGCCATCTCGGCGCCTTACCACGTTCCAGCTTCTCCAATCTAAGTTCTTAAGGTCTTCGCCCAAACCTTTCAGCACCAATCAGAGGGCGGTAGGAATTCTGTCTATCAGCAGGGGAGTACAAGGTCAAGATAACCTTATTAAAAGCAGAAATCACAACACAAACACCAGGAACAAAAGACTAAAAAGATGTGGTAGTGTGAAAGAAATTGTTGCCAAATTTGCCCTGGCTGAGCAAAAACAACAGGGATCTAAAACCCTGAAGGAAGAGCCGATCAAACATAGACGCATTGGAAGAGGAATCCTCCTAAATTCCTTAATGACGAGATTTGAAAACATAGCCGTTGCATTTAAGAAAAGTGATCTATTTTTATCTTACATGCAGGCTTGTGGGGGAGACAGGGTTGCATGTCAAATAAAAGAAAAAGTAGCTGGTGTTGAAAGAGGGAAACACCAGGTGACTGATCAAGCATTCAACAAGCAGAACCCAGGGAAGAGCCAGCAGGGTAATTCTGTTGTGCAAGAATCAAAAAGTAATAAAATTATAAGTGAACAACAGCAAAAGTCCGGACCGGAGACAGACATTTTAACTAAAGCAAATTCACACACAGAAGATGAGAGTCGTCTGAGAGCAGCAGAGTCCTTGGATCAAGAGATTTGCTTTTCACTAAACCAAATGAAAGGTGAAGTTCATGATGTTGACATTGAGGATAAAGACTCAGAACAATTCAGCCAAATCCAAGTCATAGAGACTGAACTTCTGCAAAGAGTTAAATTTGCAGAAATAGAAGTACTTCCTTTCATTTCTGTGACTGAATGGTCACTTCCACAGCCCTGCAAAGTTCTTCCTCAGGAGGAAATCCCAGTAAACTGGAAAAGAGCCACAGTTGTAATCTGCTCCCTTGCCATGTCCACATGTATAGATTCCTCTCCTGAACAATCAACGAGGGAAATTAAATCTGAGGTTTATGAAAACTGGGAACAGGACAAGATATCAGAAGAAACCCTAGGAAATCTGTTGGGAAACCTGGAATGTTCTTCCAGTAATTTAGAGGCAGGTGAATCCAAAAAAACAGACAGCATAGTCGACTTGAGAACCAAGCCATATTCTTTGGAATATACCAATGCAGAGATCAATCTCCAAAGACCAAAGCATATTCAAGAAACGTTTTCCAGGTCTGTAATTCCATCTATTTACAGATTCTGTGGTGAAAATAATCAGATCGAGTCAACCCCACATCCCAAAACTGTAACTCCTCTCTCTGAAAATCAGCTGTCATATTCATCTTTGATTCATCAAGGAAATGATGTGTCGCGCTCAACAGAAGATATTGAAGACAAGGACAGATGTCCTCATGTCACTAGTCTTCCCGTTGTAACAACCAGGACATCAAAGGGTGGAGCTGAAGCAACACACAAAGAAGCCACTGAAGAAAGAAATGAAGATGGAAAACTATCAGAAAACAATCATATTGGAAAGCCAGGAAATTGTAGCCATTTGGAGGAGACTGCTAACAAGGAGGCATTTGCAGACAGTGAGAGAGATAACGCAAAACAGAGGCCAAAGTACAAAACCATCAATTACGCAGAGTCTTCAGCGAAACAAACATATAAGCCCAAAATAATACGATTTATGGACACCTTCACTTTCTAGGTTTAGTGACCCAAGTCAGAATCTGCTAAAACTAAATAGTTACTGCTAATTTTGGCTAACCTTGTTGTTACATAGAGATCTTTGGGTTTTAAAAGAAGTGTGAAAATGAAAAAAAAACAAAAAACAATTCAAAGTGAATAAATGTATGTGAAGCCTGAATAACAGAAAACTACCTCAACCTTTGCAGTTATATTTTGTGTAAATTAGTGTTGTCAAGTTGAATTTTATAGTCTGTGGGGTATGTCGTTTTAAATATTGCATATCTTCTTTATGACACAGTATTGTCCAGCCTTGAGTATTCCATGCTTTGAAAATAAAATAGCTAATTCCTGTTGGTATCTAAAACCCACAGTGTAACAAGTATCTTTACAAGGCTGTTTACAAAGAAGACAGTGTTTTCTTTTGACCTTTTCTTATTATGTCTCTCATTCTTTTCCATGTGATGTTACAATATCGCAGCTACCAGACACATCTTGGCTGTGCCTAAACTGGGACAAAGTGAGACTTGTTCAGAGTAGATAAGCACTCACACCACAGAGCCAAACATGTCCACAGTTGGAAGTGAAGCTGCTGATACAAAACCCAACACCTGCTGGCAGGCAGGCTCATACCATCGTATGATAGTCTGAATATCAACTTTTTCCTGCAGTTTTACTAGAGAACAACACAAATTGTGGATATAAAAATTTTAATTCTCAAAGAAGTTTAATTCAAGAAGAAATTGTGGGGGGGGAAAAGCCTATATATCTGTGTTAAAATGGAAGGATTTTTAAGAGACTTTTCTCCACCTTTAATGTGACATTTAAATTGTATAGCTCAAACAAGAAAACAAACAAATTTGACAAATATAAAAAGTAATAAAGCTTCAAAACCTTGGTTGCATAGCATACATATATTTTATGGAGTCACCTTCAGACATAATTTTTGTATTCGGTTTTCTCTGGTAAGAATGCGTCTACATCTCACTTCCTGCTTTCCCTACAGTGTATACCCACTCAGCCTTCTCCACATCTTTCTGACTAAAAACATTTGTTGTCCTCAGGCCTCTTCATGTAACCTCACATATTTTCTGTCCCCTTTAACTCTGGACTCTGTCTCATTCCAAACATTTTGTATTTCTTGTGGTTTCTTCTGTTGATGTTAACATATACTCACTGTGATGCTAATAAATAAATTCATTTTTACCTTCAGCCTAAGGCCAAAACAGATTGTTTATTTCATCCACCTAGACAGAAAAAAGCCAAATTCCATCGGAAAAAGATGGAACGTTGCTGCCCCACTATCTTTCACTGTGAGTATGGGGTTCTTTTATTGATGTGCTGTTTCAGTACGTGGTTTATTCACACATACATTTTGAAATTACTGCCAAAAGTTTAATCTTTCTTTTGGAGAGATGTTAGATTTTGGGTGGTGGCAAAAAACATTTGGAGGTGAGACATTATTTTTGCTGCATTTTAGTGCTTTGGGTGATATACGATTAAGTGTCTGTTGAGAAGCCTGGCTTATTGTGATTGCTTTGTTTTTAAAAGATAACATTTTTTATTGATCAAACTAGTAATTTTTTTTTTTTTTCTGTCTGTTAAACAGATCACTACGGAAGAGGATTAGCGCCACCGGAAAAAAAATAAAAAATATATATATATATATATATATATATATATATATATATATATATTGTCTTTAAAGTCAGATTTATGAGATTTAAGAGAGAGTTCTTTTTTTTTTTTTTTTTTT
>CAEFZY010060228.1:0-14140 GCA_903066815.1 Brachyrhaphis roseni | reverse complement strand
AAACAAGTTTACAGTAGACCAGCTTTACTATAAAATACAATTACAGTATTATACTATAAACTACATTTACAGTAAAGAACTTATAACTGTAAAGCACATTCACAGTAAAAATTAACTGTATTTAATATAACAGTAAGGGTACTGTAGAATGTAATTACAGTAACTTACTGGCAACAGTGTTGCCAGTAAGTTACTGTAAAATCACAAAGAAAAGTTTAACAGTGTAGTGACACAGGCTACCAGATAGCTGTGGGAACGGAAAGCAGCCTTTATGACGCCGGTAGAGGAAAAGCCTCCCCATACCGTGAAACAGTCACCACAAAATGTTCCCTTTCTGAAACGTTTAAGGGTAATGCGCAGTGTTAGTCTTCCAACTACAAACCAGTTGTGCTCCAGAAAAGCTTCAAAGTCCAAAGCTACTTCCTAAACTTTATTTGACTAATTGGATTTTTATTTTCAGCTACCAGAGTAAAGGGGGCTGAATACAAATGTCTGTGGTTGGAACATAATTGCTAGCAACACCCAGAGTGCTATGCGAAATACAATGATAATGCTCTGTGCAATATTTCTACTGCCGTGCAGAAATTACGGCAAACCAAAGAACTAGTGCAAAAGCATAATTAGTCTCTCTGGGTAGGCATGAGTGTGCTGTGTTGGTTGCTCTGTGATAAACTGGTGACCTGTCCAGGTGTACCCTGCCTCTCGCCCAATCACCACCTTGCAAGGATAAGTAGATTGTGTTTTATGTTGAACGTAAAAGGCAGTTTTTAGTTCTACTTTTGAAAGCAGTGTTTTAACAAAGAAGCTGCTTCTGTCCAAAAAAAAAAAGCAGCATTGGCAACAGGATGCTTGATATACACAATATAATATATCGCAATGTGATGTTTTAAAAGAGCAAATAACAATTTTCTTCCAAAAGATTTACTAGTTTGCATAAATTCCAACAGTAAATATATGAAAATTATAGGTCAATAGAAGGTTCAAATTTCCAGTTGAATTTTGCAGGTCTGATTTTTTTTTATTTTGTTCTGTGCCTTTATAAAACTGTAAGCAAAATTCTCTCTTGCATTTTTTTTGTTTGAAAATATATGGATCAGAGTGTGAATGAGTTATGGGTGCGCTCATCTTTGATGCATGCGATCTACAGAAGAGACTCCCAACTCAGAATATGAATAAAACCTTCATTTTAAGTCAACAACCTGCTTTGGTTTGTATTATCTCAGACCTCTGAAACCTGTATAACTGAAGAGTAAATATTTCTGAATAAGAAGTGTATTTATAGGCAGCTGTCTTTTCTATATCAAGCTCTATAAAGCCAGTAGGCCAACTGGGAATGATCTAATTCTAACCACAAAAAAAAAACAAAAAGATTTACTCATAAATCTGTTTAGTGTGGTTTAATTAGCCTATTTAACAAATGCAGCCATTTTAATCAATGTCCCAGTTGGTTAAATCATGGGAACCCTAGTTAGCTTCATCACCATATTTTATAAATAAAGTTGAATTACATACACTGTTTGAAATAACACTTTTTTTTTTGTAAATAGGAAAATGTTCGGAGGCCCTTGGGGAAATCTGGAGACGACTTCATAGTTGATGATTTGCAATTTTGTTTAGGGACAATCTAGGATCTATGTCTGACAAATGTGATTACACACATTTACGTGTGTATAAAAAGAAATTAAACAAAAACTTACAAAAACTACATGATTAACAGTTTCAGAGATTACAAAAATAGCTCCAATAGCACTAAAAAACGACACAAGGAAGAAATGTGTCCAAATATCTCTGTGCAGCACATGGAAAATCATTATTTTTGCAGTGTCTCTTTTTTTTAAAAGAGAGCAGTAGTTCAAACTCTTGGACAGTAAGCAACTGAGAACACAAATTCAGCCCGGCTACACATCGTAAAACCTAACATTTCGCCGCTGCGCCTCCTTGCTCCGACTCAAGCCAAAGTTTGAGTGATGAAAACGCATATTCAGATTTCACACTCCAATAACAACAAGTAATCAAGGCCAGTGGTGGAGGCGCCCCGACGGAGGCAGCAGACCGAGGCAGAGCGACGCTGCTGCAGCCCTCAGTCACATCTAAACACCTGTCTCCAAATGGACACATCAATCCCTATTTCACAGCCCGCCTGGTTTCCTACACTGACACACACGCGAGCACCCCCACACGTGTGATGTAGATTATAGATGCCCGGGAACAGTAGCTGCACAGACATTTCCACATATCTGTCCTGAGCAGATCTGTCCTTTTCTTTTTTTTTCTTTTCCTTACGATCAAAAGCAGGTCGAGTCTTTTCTTGGACAAATTCATTTACGCAGCTCGGACAGGAGACACAGGAAGGATGCAGGTGAAAGCAAATGGGATGGAATGCGGGTCGAGTAGAAATCAATCTGTTGCAATGCAGCACACGGTAATCTCACTCTTCAGCAGGAAGGCTGATTTGCAGCCCTGGAGTGGAGAGGGTGGGGATGAGGCGGGGGTTGCATAGGTGTGGCCTGCGAGGGAAAGTGGTCCTGGACCAAAAAGGGGTGGCGAGAAGCACTTAGCACCTGGGATAATACCCATTTTCTCTCTTTCTCTTTCCGTCTCTCTTACCGACGCACACATACACACACAAGCACTTTGCCTAATAGAGTAGCAGCACTAGTCAGCGTTTCCCATGGCAGGCAGTAATCGCATGACTGGACTCAGTGATGGATTTTGGGTTAGAGGCAGCATCAGCACCACTGCTATAAACATAAACATGTGCACGCAGTCTCAAACTCACAGGTGTACACGTGTGTGTATACTCAGGAGTTCCCACAAAAAATAATAATAATAATAATGATAACGCTGGTTTGACATGATACAATTGATATTATATGCAGTATTCAGTAAATTAAGTTACGTTGACCAGAATCAAAACAGAATTTGCAAAGTTGTCTGTAGAAATACAGAGTCTTGGAAAATGCATGCTCCTTTTAAAAAAATGGTTTTGAACATCATGCGACATTTTTAGGTTGCATGGACAGTTGGGTCCTGTTTGAATCCTTTCCTGGGTTGTTTCTTCATGGAGTCCTGCCCATGGATGAGTAGACCAGCTCCCACAGTCTTAAAACATGACTGCTAAGTTAATCAGTCTGGTTCTGGTTCAGCATCCCCCAAGTGTGTATGTAAAAAGTTGAAAGGAGAAGCAGCATTCAGCTTTTATGCACCACAAATCTGGTACAAACTTCCAGAAAATGGCAAAACAGCTGAAACACTGAGTTCCTTTAAATCTAGACTAGACACACACCTGTTAAGATTTGCTTTTGACTCCTAAAAATTAAACATTGACCAACATATTTGACATATTTGATGTTTTTGACGATGGAACACATCACAATGTATTGTTCTGGTTTTCCCAACTGTTGACAGTTTGTTGTCTTTTATATTTCCTTGTTTTTTTGTGCGTGTTTTTATGATATAAACACTTTGAACTGCCTTGTAGCTGTAATGTGCTGCGCAAACAAACTTGACTGATTAATTGTCTCCCTGAATTGTCCTTGTTATGAGTCTGCACATGCATGGAAGTTGGTCCAATTTCCCCACCTTTCTCAGTATCGGTATCATACACAACATCCGAAGGGGCGATTGATGTGCAGAACACTATTCACAAGTACAAATTCATCCCAGATGGTTTCGAATCCTTGAAATTCCCATAGCACAGTAAAATAGCATTCTTTCTGAGGCTGCTGCCTCCCTGGGGCTCAATTGGAAGTGCTTTGACCATTCAGTGTCACTGACAATGCCTTTCATTTATAACCCCAGTCCAAATTGTTGCAGCAAGATTTCTGACAGGAACTACCAGAGAGATCATTTTTATCCTGTCCTAGCTTTTCTGCTCCTGTTCCATGTCAAATCCAGAATTTGAAATGCTTTCCCTCACAGTCAAAACCCTTAATGACCAAATACTGTATCTTGTAGACTTCACCGAACCATAATATCCCAGTGGAGCAAAGTGAGTGGGAAGCCTGAGCTGTGGTTCTTTGTAGTGCTGTGACTTTTCAACAGTAACACAATACAGTTAAATACCAGTTTGGTTACAATTTGATTTAATACTAGACTGATTTTTAACCTATAAAAACTTGAGTAAACACAAATGCTCTTCTGCATTTCCATGTCTCTTGAGCAGGAGAACCAGCAGCACATCAGAGTGCATACATGCGTGATGGTTATACTCTAGTTTTAGTTTATGAAACAGTAACATTTCTATGAAAAACATTCATTTATTTTTTTGTGACTGAAGAAAGATGAATGGATTAATGTGATTTTAGTTGTTGCTATTTTCACATTGCTTTTATAGATCTACTGAATGTCTTTTAAAAATAGGAGCATTTTTTCAAATTTCATATTTAAATTCTAAAGTTAAAATTATTGTGCACTGAAAATGAGACGATGTGAGTATAAATATCCTATCTATTTTATAGAACAAAACAAAAACTGTTCATAAAACCATGTACACCATGCTGTGAAAAATATTATTTTTGCTCCAAATCAACCTGGATCTAGCAGGCAAAGTAATTTTGCACGTTAAGAGGTAGACATGTCAGTGTTTTGCTCTGTTGCATGTTCAAAGTGTGCTTGATCTTGAGGTTACAAGCTGATGGCTCAGCGATTTTTCTTCTACATAGAAAGAGGAATTCATGTTGTTTTTTTGACTATTGTGACGTATCCAGTACTGAAAGCAGAAAAAAGAAAGAAAAAACACAGATCCAGACCATCAAATTAGCCCTGATGATTAATATTTCACCATGAGGACTGCATCTCCCAGCATTCATAGCATCTTCTGACGTCCACCTCCAGAGGCCTGCCCTGCATCCGTCAACAAAAGGTGTCTCCCTGGTTGTCGAACCACTGTTTCTGCCGACAACCCCACCTCCCCGGCTAAAACTTGCCTAAGGGCAAATTGTAGAAACCAATAACCTAACATTTATGTTTCCAGAATGTGGGAGGAAGCAGAGTTCCTAGAGGGAACCCAAGCATGGATGGGAAGAACATGCAAACTCCATGAGGAAAGACCTCATGCTAACATTCAAATAGGACCTTCTTGCTGCAAGGCAACAGTGCTTCCAACTGTGCAAACCTGAAAAAACCTCATCATATATTTCCTCACTAGTGGCTGAAGCAAGTGAGCTGGAGGTGCCTGTCACCTGATGTTGAAGCTCTGCCATAACTCAGCAAAGTCTAAGAAAATTACAGTGTGTGGCAACGTTTTCTGCGAAGGATTTAAAACCCTCAACAGATACAGAAAACAAGGATTTCATGCTCTAAAACGTTCAGGATGCAGCAACCTCTCTGAGGAGACAAAAGCAGTTATGACACTCATCCTGCTTTTCATAAAGTGGGTGACATCGTCACTAAAAGCAAAGTGACATCATCACTAAAAGCAGGAAGGATAGCTCTAAAATGTAACGCATAAACAGTCAATGCTTTGGATTTTAGGTATCATGTGTGGCAGTTAGTATGTTTTGGGCAACGAGCAATGAATGAGAATCATACGGGTCCAGATATCAGTGACCTGTGAAATAATGCAGCAGACAAATGTCAAATGGGTAAGGAGGATTTAGTTTCAGCTTCTGATGAAATGAGAGATTCTTGACTCAGTATTTCCTTGTGAATAATGTCATCTGTGAATCTATATTCAGAATACGCAGAGGTCCATGACGATTTGTCGTATTCTTTTGGTTTTATTCTGCTGCAAGAGGTTGGAGTCCGGAAAAGCCAAAAGAGAGACAACACAGGATTCATGTTGTGTCTTTCTGAAAACACTGCAGATTAATTTATGTGCTGGAAAACAATTAATTGAAAAACAATAGATTTACATGTCTCCATTGCCCATATAAAAGAATGCATTGCTTCCCTTTCCCACCACATCAAGAAGATCCAAAATGGATAAATGTCCTCCCAGAGGCTCTGCTAAGACTGGTCACTAATGTCACTTCCAGGCAACTACATCAATTTTTATTTTTTTTTGCATGTTCTCCCTGTGCATGCGTGGGTTCTCTCCGAGTACACCGGCTTCGTCCCACAGTCCAAAAACATGACTGTCAGGTTAATTGGTCTCTCTAAATTCTCCCTAGGTGTGAGTGTGTGTGTGAATGGTTGTTTGTCATGTCTGTCTTTGTGTTGCCCTGCGACAGACTGGTGACCTGTCCAGGGTGACCCCGCCTCTCACCCGGAACGTTAGCTGGAGATAGGCACCAGCGCCCCTCCCAACCCCATTAGGGACAAGGGTGTTAGAAAATGGATGGATATTGTGTTACCCAAAATTGCAATAAAATGTGTTAAAATTTGTTTTTGACTCAATAAAAGTAAGGACCAGAACACTTATAGCAGAGAACGCAAGCTCTCTGCGATAAAGCATTGATTGCTATTTAAAAATGTGTGGTCAGCAGAAGAATAGCACTGTTGTTGTTAATTTTTTTTAACTTGAACTGTTGTTTAAGCAAAAACCACAAAGCTGAGGGAGAGCCATTCGTCCGTCTTCTTGACACACCCGAGATCAGATTGCCTACAAACAGCCTGTCGCACCCGCAAAAGAACGAATGGGCACCACCTTTCAGAATGTTGCGTTGGTTTAATTTGATCCACACATTTTATTGTATTTATCAGCCTTTAAAACAAAGAGAAGAGAGAAAGCAAATCTGAAACGTGGCCCCAAACCACCCAGCTTTTAGAGCACTGGCCCTTTTCTCTGTCTCCGGGGCCACCTACCTCCACAGCTATCTGCTTATCATTTGTTCAAGTCCACCCCAATATAACAGATTTCAGCTGATTCTGTGTGAGATCATGTTAAAGTGTGACTCTGACATGGAAAACGAAACGGACCTGTGATTAGAATCTTGTACACGGTTTGGCCTCAGGTGCAGCGAGGGATGAGATAAAACATGTTTGCTTAGGAGATCTATATCATACAGAACACTAAATTATTCACAAACCAGCAGGGGAATCCCCAAACACTCGAAACATGTGCAGACCTTGAATAGGAGATGGGCAAACTGCACAAACACCCGGGCATTTTCGCAGATAGCAATATCTAGATAAGAAACCACAGAGCATTAATTCAATACCTTTGAAAAATAAATGAAAACATGTTAAACAAGCCTGCATTGGTGAGCAGAGGGGCAATGCTGAGGGATCTAAGACAACTCCAAGGGTCCATAAATACTGGGCGAGGGTGATGATGTGAAAACTGTGATTTAAAAAAAAAAGGAGGGGGAAAAAAAAACAGGTCATAAAAATGACAAACAGAAACAGTCATCTCCATCTTATTCTCCCTCACTTCCATTAGTGTGACAATTTCATTAAACAAACATAATGTACAAAATCATTTCCTCGACTTGGCTGGCTCCGAGAAATTAACAGCAACATGGAAGTCATGCATAATGAATGCGAACATTTGCCATCTACAAGTCTCCCACAGTCAAACATTAATTCAACCTCGTGCAGGGTGTGGAGAGGGAGGAAGAGGACAAATGGGACGTCGAGAGGTGGGGAAAGAAAGAGAAAACCGTCAGAGGTGATCTGACTGATAGGTACACTCCCAGGCTAACGTTATGAGAGGCTGGACAGATTGGACAAAAATATACAAAATATATGCGGAAATAGACAAATTGTAAAAGGCCTCAACTTCCATAAATTTTGGGAGCTAAAAATGGGAATGGGAGGCAATGTTTTTAGGTGACAAACCACCTTTTGCTGCAACTACAGCTTCATGTTTTTTGCTACATGCATTTACGATATTTGCAGACCTGAAAACATAAGACTTCTAAGTCATAATAGTTGAAATCCCAGGTTTGAATCCTGTTATGGGCTTCCCCTGCTTGGGGATGTTCTCCCTGTGCACATTTGTGTTCCTTTGGGATCCTCTTGCTTCCTCCTACAGTCCAAAAACATGTGTAAGCTTAGGTGGTCTCTGTCTAGACCAGAGTTGGGCAATCCTGGTCCTCGAGGGCCGGCATCCTCCTACTCTTAGATATCTCCCTGGTCCAACACGCTTGAATCCAATAGCTGAATCTCCTCCTAAGTGCATTCAAGTTCTCCAGAGTCCTGCCAATGACCTCATTATTTGACTCAGGTGTGTTGAATTAGAGATACATCTAAAAGTTGCAGGAGACCGGCCCTCGAGGCCTGGAGTTGCCCACCCCTGGTCTAGACAATGGGTGGATATAAAATAGTTCCAGTTCAGTCATTTTAGATGGGAACATGCAAAAGTCAATTGTATACAGCTCTGATGCTGCCACCACCATGTTTCACAGCGCGGATGGTTGTTTTCGGAGGCAACGTTAGTGTGCCACCACACAGCGTTTTTGCTTCTAAGCCAGAGTGTAAAATTTCTGTCTCATCTGACCTGAGTCCAACATGTTTGCTGTATTACATACAAACTGCACTTGTTATGGTTTTTTTTCAACAAGAGTTTTTCTCTTGCCACTCTTTCCAGATGTGGAGACTGTTTGACTAACAGCTGGATTGTCAAAGTTCGTTCTCCAAGTTTTAGGTTTCTGCAGCTCCTCCAGAGCTACCACGGTCTGCAAGGCTACAGTCTGACTAATGCTGTCCTCGATTGACCTGCCAAGTTTATGTGAATGTCTTTGCCACGGTCGGTGTAAAGTTGTGCTATGGTGTCGACATTTATGGATGACGGACTGAACAGCACACCGTGAGATGTTCAGAACTTTGGGAAATGGTTTCATAGCCTCACCCGACTTTAAACGTCTCGTCCACTAATGAGAGTGTAAAAAACCTCAGGTTAAATGCTACACAGTTGACTCAATGCACCAGTTAAAGGATCTCTGAAAGCAGATTTCACTTTAGGGTATCCAAGTGAAGGGGATGGATTACAGATCTGTTCTTTTCATGTTTTTAATCATAAAAAAAAACAAACTTAAAACCAATTTTTTTCTTCTCTTTGCTAATCTCACCATGCTCTATTTTGCATTGTGTCATGTCATTATTTTTAGTTTTATCAAATTCGCACCCTGTATCTAGAGGTTCCACCGTGAACACTGACTGAGACAATTATTACACGAGAAAGCCATTTGTTGTCACAGCCATCACATCGTGTAGTGCTCTGTCCACCGCGCATCAGCAAGATAAATATTACAGGTCACATGGGATTAAAAATGGGACACAAATAAATAAATAAATTCAACTTGGCAGAGAGTTAAAAGTACATGTCAAGTCAGCTCGCTGCTCTTTTCTCATACATCAAAAACCAGAGAGTTTGACATGACTCTCCTGACCGTGCCAAAAACACTTGGCATCATCTAATTCTCTTTGCATAAATCTCACGATCATTTATCTCGACACAACACAACAAAATGCTAATGGTAACATTTTAGGGAGGGGAACGGCATAGAGGGGGGAAAAAAAACAAAAAACAAAAACGCTCTTCTCACAAAGAGTGATTTATTACCCGGAGCAACCGGGTCACACATTAATTTTGCTCTTTATATAAAATGCCCGTTACTCCTTGCATGCATAAATAAAAATGCTAGGAAAAAAAAAAGAAACATCTCGTGTGTGGGAACATGTTCATGCACACTTTGCAGCCTTCACCGTCAGCTCACACAGAGGAAAATGTCACAGTGTCGAGAGGATGTTTATCTGGAGGAGACAGAGCTGATGGCTCGGCGGGGCCCCTGTAGGCTCTCCTACCTCACACCACGATGCGATCTGCATGCGTGTTGGCGTGCGTGCGTGTGTGTGTATGTGTGTGGCGTTTTGATTGTTATGTGTGTTGTCTTCTGACTGACACAGAACGATGGGAGATGCCAGTGTTTGGTGGCGCGCTCCAGCAGACACACATCGGATGTGACACCGCCGAGCCAGCGGTGTGACAGGCATGTGACAGGGCAGAGCTGGTCCTAAATAACTTCATAGGCTCCATTACGCTGCCAAAACACTGGACACGCCATCTCCCATTTCCCATTTACCCTTCATGGTCACAGAACCCTTTACTATTCACAAATGGAGTGCTGATTGGACCCAACCTTTCGCTCAGTATAGATTAATCACACATAGATTTAAGCTTGCAAGCGCACTGAATAAGACCCCCCCCCCACTTCCTTTCCCTTCAACCCCCTCTTTGCAAATCAAAGACAGAAGCTGAGTGGGGAGCTTAGTGCCAGGAGTTGCCCAGCCGCAGTGGTGATTATCCTGAAGGAAGCATCAGTTGTTGGTGTTTACCTCCACTCTACCCTCTGATTTTCTGACACCGGCGAGCATTCGTCAAGAGCGGCTTTGAGAGGGTTGAAGGTGACCGAAGATGAATGCGTCATTAGTCCTGACACAAATTAGGAAAAGGGGAAGAAAATGGGGTGTAGGAGACAGAGGAGGAGGGAAAACCTTTTGCGACTGCAGCATAGGGAGTTCACAAAGAACAAAACTGGGTGGAAAAACAGAGGTACAGAAAATGGGATGCAATGCTAATTTTAAAGCTAATTATAAAACAGCATGAGGTACATTTCCTTTGTGGTATCTGGATAGTTTAAACACACACAAACACACACACAATAGGATAACAAATTATGGACTTTCAGAACAAAAACAAAGATTTTTGAAAGTGTGCAAGTAACTCCAGCTATTCATGCAGTGAACGACCCGGTCATAAGTTGTCATGTGGTGTTGCAGGGATTGACACAAGACAGCAAGAACAGTGGCAAATAATGAGGATGGAGTTTCAGGGTGATTTATTGGCTTTAGTAGACGCCACAGTTGAGGAACAACCTTTAACTGATTTTGACGTGAATTCTGAAGAATTTCCATCTGGTCTGACTGACATTCCCCCCGAGGATTACGACTCTGAAGGAGAATAATCTGACGACCAGACAGAGGGAGCGTTCCAGCTGCAGGGGGTTAAATCCTCCATGTTTGAGTCAGAATGCCATGATTGATGCAAAGGTGGAGGTTGAGGCCGAGGCAAACGGTGACAACAAAAATAATCGTCTTCAAAAGTTAGCCTAGTGCAAATCTTCTTTATATTCATTACCGAAGCTTTCTAAATGCTGTAGTTAGACCCAGTACTCTCCACTTGTAAATACCATATTTAGCTGGTATCGCCTAAACTAGATATGCAATTCATACAGCAGTAGCACAAATGACTACTTTGTGTGATGCTATACACAAAATTGATTCATAATTAGCATTTGATTAAGGTAAGAAAAGCGAAGGACCTGATTTTGTGACTTGTGCATAACTGACTGGACTAGGCGTCAGTCTGTCAGCTTGTCAGTCATTTTATCATTTTGGCCACTTGTTAAGTTGTGGAGGTTCTTGCGAAAATGCATTTTTTGTTGTAGTTGAGGCTAGAGCTGTGTCTGAATGATCACAATCAATTGTCTAACAGCCCTGAATTTGAAGAAAAATCAATAAATCCTCAAAATGGTGGGAAGCTAACAATAATAGGGGGCTAATTTAAGTATTTATAACCTTGGGGTGCATTGCTCTATTTTGTGAACAGAGTAGTGGCTAAAATCCAACTTCTGGTTGCTGTTGTTCCTGGTAGGCAGTGGTTTTACCTGTCCTCAATCAACCATAAAGTCATTTATTTTGAGTACAATGTCCACTGTCTTACCGTTTCCATTTAGAACCACATAAATAAAAAAAAAGAACACTAGAAAACCGCTTCCCCCTTCCCATTAACAACACCTGAACAGAATCACACTTGACCTTAAATAACCCACATCCCCCTTCAGACACACTAAGATCTCAAAATGAAGTACGCCCCCTGGTGGCGTTAGACACAGGAAAGAACAAATGGCTCCTACAGATGGTATAAGAGTCCATTGGGAAAATTTCCAAAGGCCTACAAGACACAGAGAGGGATAAGACTGCATTGTCTTCCATAGCACCATTGTGCAAATGATAACCTGGTAGAAAACGTTGCAGTTTACCGCATTCTCGGCAGAATTGGAGCAATCCAAGCCATTTATGTGAACTGATACACCGGGTCTGTAGCCTCAGCTGGCACCGCTTCTGGATTACAGAACTTTGATTCAAAGCATTTAAAGTACCGTTTACTACATATATAACTTCAAATTAATCTCACTTCAAAAATCCATAACTATCCCTTAAAGCGATCTTACAGGGAAAATTGAGCAACCCACAGCCGCACGGGTAGATGTGGGGGCACAACTAGCGCGTGACAGGGTTGGGGGGGTAAAAACAGGGTCAAAAGGAATGTTCAACCTTTCATCTCACATGATGATAGAGAAATTTGTGCATGTACGCATGAAGCCTTTGATGGCTGCAGCCCTCACATTACATGTTGTAAGAGGTTATGATCTGATGCACTGCCAGCTTTGCAGACTTCTTATATCATGGAGCACTTTGATGTCTTGCCTGTTTGCCGAGCCAAACATTCACTTTAGCCATTTATAATGAGGATAGTGAAGTGGATGTTAAACCCTACAGCCTGTTAGTCTGCACGTCTGACAGGGAGATTGCTTGTCATCTCTTAGCCGGTTTAGCTCATTCGAGTGCAGTGACATTTCTACTATTACCTCCCCGACTACTTTGCAAGCTGCTAATAGGCGACTCGCTCAGAAGCCACATCCTATTTAAACACGGGAGAGGTAAACAAAATGAATTATGAATTGCGCCATCAAATGCAAAGACGCATGAATCATTTATGGACACAAAGTATTTGTAGACATGTGTTGGCAGTCGATAAGATCTTTCAGATATTGACAGAACAGGATCCTTGTTTTTTTGGGTTTTTTTCCCCGATTAGAGGATGATGTGTGATAACCAGTAAACACGGACTGCGGGAGAGGGTTTGATAAGACAGGTGAGGGCTGAGATAAAGACAGCAGAAACGGGTGCCGGCGGTAATTCTTTAAATTGTTGAAGCAGAACTCGCGGCACATTATTTCCAATGAGCTCCGTTGATTTTGCTGCATCCTATCCGTGCAACATCCAGATGAATCTCAATAAACAGTCAACCCTTTTCTCATATCGCCCTTCCCAAGGCGTTGCCGCACACAGCACAATCACAAATTCAAATGGAAGGAGAAAAGGAAGGAATTTATCCTTCACACCCTTGTTTAATTTGTCGCATTGTGTTTAACTGAACTATGTTGCTGCTGAACTTTTGTCTAAAGGTATTTGAGGGTCATTTACCAAATGCATTTCAAGCATTTGGTAAAGAGACAAAAGCCAAAAGCAGGCGATAGAAGGAAGAATAAATGTAGGAGGACTTTCAAATACAAGAAGTGGATACACTCTGTGCCATGCATCTACCTTCTAAGTAAAGTTGAAGCACGCTCCGAGGCAGAGGCCCACACACCCCAGGATGGAGCTGTGTGTGTTAATGCCTGGAGCTCTCCAGCCGTGCAGACGCCTCAGGGGAGGCATCCCGATAATGCAAACTAACTTCGACTCACGGTCCCAAAGGACGGAAAAACAAAAGATAATGCTCCATCTACTTTTATCTCATTAAGCAGTCTATAACTCGCCTAATTGTTTACGAAGGGATTTGGAACAATATCCGGCCCTGGGTTTATGATTTTGGTGTGTGTGAGTGCATACGTGTTGCTGATCACTCTGGCCCACACATGTAGGAGGAAGTGGAGGGGGTGGGGGGCTGCATTTGTGATTCATTGCTGTTGTGAATTAAAGATTGGTTTTAATTAGGATGAGTATGGATGTGCAGCCTAATAAGATAAAGCAAGAGATTAAGAGACAAAGGGCCGCGTTTTAATTCCCCCCTCGCTTCCATCCGTCACTTTGGAGTCGACGCTAGCAGAGTAAACAGTTTTAGAAAGACTTGTGCACACATCTGGCTTGGGAACAAAAGCACAACTCCAAAAAGACTTCGTAATTCAAAGATGATGTTTTGCCTTTGCAGCCAAGTCATGGCAGCCTACTTCCCGAGCGTCCTCTTCTCCCTGCGTTTTTCTGCTTGTTAGATATTCTGCCAGCAGCAACCTCCTCTCCTTTCCCCGACCCCATGCTTTTCAATCTGTCCATCGGAGCACTTGAGCTTTGATCTTCTCACCCAGGCCCACTCATTGCAGCCCTGCAGCCCCCTTTGCTCCCTCTTTTCCAACTCCACTCATCTTTATTACCTCCCATATATATATATATATATATATATATATATATA
>CAEFZY010060227.1:0-16671 GCA_903066815.1 Brachyrhaphis roseni | reverse complement strand
AGTCTGTGGAGACGGTGGTGGAACAGAGGACACTGTCTAAACTCAGTTTAGTCCTGGAGAACACCAGCCATCCCCTGCACCCCTTCTTCTCCAACCAGAGGAGCTCCCTCAGTGACAGGTTCCTCTCACTGGGCTGTTCAACTGAGAGGATCAAAAACTCATTTGTCCCACGGGCCATTAGGCTTTACAATGCTGTGATTTGTGGGAGGGGAAACTTCTTTTAGTGTTTTTACTATATCAGTGTAACTTTTATGGATATTTTCCAGCTGTATGACCTGAAATGCTGTGTGGATATGTATTAATGTGTGAGCAACTGACAACCTCAATTTTCCTAAGGGATTAATAAAGTTTAACCAAACCTAACCTAATCATTCTACATCCCAAAAAGTGTGATTGTAACAGGTTGTGACCATTTTCTAAAGCCACTGCTGATATAAAGTGTACATATATCAATTAAGATTAACTGTGGTTTCACTGAGGTGAAATACTCCGCTACACCGTCACACTCTTTACGAGAAGCCTTTCAATCCAGCGGCAGCTTTCTGAATGAGCCTTGAACTAATTGTTTCCCCCATAAACATTTATGATTGAAATCCATAAGGTCAAAAGGTCAATGATTCTGGTTATTCAAGATGAGTTTTTAATTTTCTCTGGATTTTCTAAACGCTTCACCTCTATTTAATTATACATCTAAATTGTATAATTTAGATGCTTAAACTAGTTATATTTTTCCACCCTTTAGTCCTTAAGTGTTTTAACCCTGGTCCTTCTGAGCCTGAAGCTGAATAGTGGTTAGATGTGTTTTATTCTGCTGCATTTTTCTGCTGTTTTATATCCATGTTTCGACTTTTTGGTGGCCACTCTTCCAACTTTTTCTGCCCAATTGAAAATGACCTTTATAAGATTCCACACTTCATATGTAATTTTTCATTTAAAAGTTAAAAAATTAATTAGAAAAGGTTAAAGTAGTATCTAGTTTTAATCATATTTCACAGAGCTCTAACATTTCTGGATATTGAAAAGATAAGAACCCACAGACATTGTGCAACACATTTATAATTTACCACCAATCTGATTTACATATTTATTATCCTAAGTGTAGCTTAAATGCACAAAAAAATACATAAAAAAATTAAAGGTGACCTATTATGCTTTCTAGAACAGGTTATGATAGGTCTGAGGGCTTTAAAATACATGTTCACTGTATATTTTGCACAAAATCATTCTTGGATAAAATTTTAGTCTCATTAATTAATTTGAATTCCTTTATTTATTTATATTTAATTTCCCTTTGGGATCAATAAAGTATTTTTGAACTGAATTTGAATTGAAGCAGTAAAATCAGTTGACCAAATGCGCTGGAGTTCCACTTTGGTTGCTAGGTAACGGGGCTTGGTCGACTGGGGTTGCTAGGTAATGGCGCAGTGCCCATAGAATGTGCCTTAATCAGGAGGTTTTCCAAACACTAGAAAACATTAATTTCTTACCAGAAAATGACTTTGTGGTTTTTTTTAACAGCTTGAACTATTTTTAAAGGCAGTAGAAACCCAAATGGAAGAATAAAAACATGCCAAAAGGTGAATTTTACATAAAAAGTTCCTTCCAGCAGTGTGTATTTCTGACTGTTTTGATGCTCTCCGCTCTCTGCAGTGTTCATTTACTCCATGCCAGGATACAGCTGCAGCATTAAGGAGCGGATGCTGTATTCCAGCTGCAAAAGTCGACTACTGGAGGACATGGAGAGGGATTACCACTTGGAAATAGCCAAAAAGGTAACAGATGGACAAACCGGCGAGGGGGGTGGATGGGTCACAACATTAGATAACATAGTTTTACTTGTAGATTCATTACTTGGTGCATGCTGTGTACGTTTCTTCCACGCACACGGCAGAAGCACAAAATCTTACCAAGATATTTATAGTGCCGATATCTCAGTACACTGGAAATAAGACAAAACGGACAAGTAACTTTTCATATCAGAGCTGGTTTGAAGTGAATAATTCTTATTCGATTTCCACTAGAAAATTGTTTAACTTAAAACATGGGAAAAATGTCTTAAGTGGAACTAGTACATTTTTTAAAAATCAATATTAATGAAGTATTGACTTAAAACAAGCTCTTATGTCTTACTGAAATGCTATTTGTTAGTTTTATCTATATTTAAGAGCACTAAGATATCTGCATTAGAAGAAAATAGTTTGTTTTTGCAGTGTGGTGAGCGTTTCTGTCTGAATTTCTAAAACAGTAGCTGCATTTTGAGGCTTAAACATCTGGCTTTATTTAAACTCACTGCCAGAAATAAACAGGTGACAGATGAGCTAAAACTTATACAACCAGACGATGATTCATTTATGTCAAAGTAATGTACTTGTAGTGGGCTATAATGAATTATAGAGGGTCAAAGTTGCATTCTGAATCATGAATGTTCTGTGATTTTGTTGTGCAGTTGGAGATTGACGATGGAGACGAGCTGACAGAGGAATTTCTGTACGACGAGGTCCATCCTAAGCAGTACGCTCACAAGCAGGCCTTTGCAAAGCCCCGAGGCCCAGCAGGAAAACGGGGACATAAGCGTCTTATTAAGGGGGCAGGAGAGGCTATTCTGGACAGCTAGAGGCAGATAATAATGAAAATAGAGTATCTTATTGTAGCATTTTCAGGCCTTCCTTCCTGTTTCTCCAGATATCGAGAACAAAATTTGTTTGGGATGCGCCGTTTAATTTTCTTTGGTCTTTGTGATAATGTTTTACAGACAAATCGTCACTCATACGAGACAATCAGCTCCTGAGGATTTGTGATTTGCAAAATGTTAAATTCAATGTTTGCATCGACATTTAGGAGAAATGAACAACACCATTTTGTTTACACAGTGGTGTCGGGTATTTTTTTTGTTAAGATCTTAGCATTTTTATTGTCTGCAGGTATCCAACATGTTTATTAAATACTCAGTATGTTGACCTGTTAATGTTAGAGTCTGGACATTTAATTAAAGGGAAATTAAAGCAGACCAGCAGTCTGACTGTGTACAGTCAGACAGTGAGAGGTTTGCACTTCTCGTGAACATTTATTGATGCATTTGAACTGTTCTTTTCCAGCTAGAGGCAGATAATAATTAAAACAAAGAGTATCTTATCGTAGCTCCTTCAGACTAGCGGTAGCAGCAATTAGTGAACACCTGTGAGTCTGCTGAACTTATACTTAGTCCAGCGCTCCTAATATCGCCTTTAAATGGCATAATATAGGAGCACTGTTGTGCTGAAGGTGGAGTGTTGGAAAGAGCAGGGGCTTTTCTTAAAGAGACACAGGTCCAATTTCAAGGTGTTACATTTCTTTTAAACCATGTTTGATATATACGGCATTTTTATACCAACAGTTATTGAATTGTGCAATAAAGATGCATAATACCAACCCCTGGAGGAGAAGCAAAATGCTTCTTGGGGAAAAGTTTCTGAGAAACAAAGATATAAATATTTGGCCACAATAAAAACAAGCATGTTTGGAGGCATCAAGAAAAAGCTTTAAAATCTAACAAAACTGTGCCAAACACTGAATCCCTCCAAACTTCATTTTAATAAAAATAAATGGACTTAGTTTAAAAATCAGAAACATTAAATGATATTTCCATTTCTGCTAAGAAAAGTGATGAAATATCTACAACTTCCTACAGAAAAGTCTGCAGGCAGGATGAAAATACTCACTGATTTCTGATTATTTTTGCATCTAGGTCATCTTGTGGTCACTGCAAACATTTTCCTCTCATTAATAATTTTTAAAAGCACACAAATGCCACATTTTAAACTCTCTCACATTAATTTCAAGATCGATGTGCTTGATGGCGAGTAATTCAGTCTCTTGGTCATGTTGCCCAATGAAGCGGTCGCTCCTAAGAAGATTTTATCATTTGGTTTTGGCTGCTAACTGAGCAGCTAATTTATAGTCAGCTCAGGAAAATTATTGTCCAGTCTGAGAAATCATGTTGGAACACAACAGCGTTAAAATCTCTTCTCAGGAAGCAGAACAAAAACAGAAAATCTGTATTTTCAGTAGCTTCTTGTCCAAATATCTTAGTGCATTCAAAATAAGACAAAACTAACTTATAGATTTTGAGCAAGACATAAGAGCTTGTTTAGTCAATAATTCCTTAACATTAATGTAAAAAAGTCTAAGTTCCACTGTGAGATTATTTCTCTTATGAAATGGGAATTTTTTTTATATTAAGTGAAATAAATACTTTTTATCAATATTAAAATTATTGACTTAAAAAAAGCCCCTATAGCCAAAAAGAAACTCATAGATGGGCTGAGTGATATGAACTTGTGTTGTGATATTTTGTAATGATAAAAATGATTTTAAAAAACTACTTATTTAAAAAATCTTGTTGTGCTTTCTTGCACAATGACAAAGTGATTCTGATTTTGACTTAGTTTTCTTAATTCAAATGTACTAAAACTATTTGTGCCCAAAATTAAACAAAACATACTTGGATTTTAGAGTGTTCAGAGTCAATAATTCCTTAATATTGATTTTAGAAAAGTACTAGTTCATCTGGCAGATTATTTGACTTCTAACATGGGAACAATGTCTTGTTTTAAGTGAAATAATCTACCAATTCACCTGGTAGTTTTTCATCAATATTAAGGAATTATTTACTTAAATCAAGTTTCTATATCTTGCTTAAAAGTTGCTTGCATGTAAGTTTTGTGTCATTTCAAGTATAGTAAGATATTTGAACTAGAAACCAGACCAAAATAGTTGGTAAGATTTCTTTGTTTTTGCAGTGTCCTTATTGATGTCAAGTCGCCAAAAGAAAAAAATAATTAAATAAATAAATTACAGATCCTGTTAAAAGGTTCAGAGAATCCAGCGGTTTTCTCCGTACTCCTGCCTGGAGATGAAAACAACATTTGAAGGCTAATAATGAAAAAGCAGAAAATACTTTGCAATTGAAAGCACTCCATGAGGTCAGAACAACTTCTGAAAAACATTTTTTGAAAACCGTTCTGTGGTCTGTCACATAAAAATTTAATAGTTTTCTTGGAAAGCCTGAATTCAACCCTCGAAGCTCGAGAGAAGAGCGGCTGCCTGCCCACACAGTTTGAAAGCGAGCATCTGTCAGGGCATGAGGCCGCATGAGTAATCCGTTTTCATCTTCAATACTGACTGATGATGCATCCAATGCAAAATAAAAGACCCTGAACAAGGATAACCCTTCTGCCTTTCAGAACAGACAGGTTTTCCAGGAAACCTTGTTTTCATTTCAAAGAAACCTCACATCCTGCACATTTGATTGTGCAGTTAACAAAATCACATCAGACGTCCTGCAGTCCACACCAACTACTGGAAGTATTTGCTCTGCAGTGAAAACTGTGATGAACAGAATTTCAGCAACTGAGAACTTTAATGCCTGAAGGTGAAAACTATACAGAAAATAAAAGGAATATGTAAAATGTTCTATACCTTTCAAACTATTTTTGCAAAAACACAAATTCTTGCAAAGTATTTTTGGTCTAGTTTTTTATACAAATATCTAAATGGACTTCAAATAAACAAAACTAACTTTTCAGCAGAATGCAGAAGCTTATTTTAAATCAATAACTTAATACTTAATATTGATTAAAAAAAAGTATAAGCTTCACTAGGAGATTATTTTATTTATAGTATGAGAAAAATTTCTTGTTATGAGTGAAATCATCTGCCAGTGGAGCTAATAATTTTTAAGCAATATTCTGGAAGTTAAATGCTCCTACTTCTTTCTGAAAAGTTACTTGTAAGTTAATTTTGTCTTATTTCAAGTGTACTAAGATATTTACAGAAACTAGACTAAAAACACTTGGTAAGATTTTGGGTTTTTGTAAAAAATAAGAGGAAATTGCCTAAATTTTCATACATTCAAACTATTTTCACAATTTATTGTGCTAAATTACAAACTTTACATCAGTTTGTTGGAATTTAAAGAAGGTTTACACTGCAAAAACACATAATATTACCAAGTAAGTGGTATAGTTTCTGGAAATATCTTAGTACACTTGAAATAAGAAAAAACAAACCTAGAAGTAACTTTTTAGCAATAAATAGAAACTTGTTTTATTTAATATTGATGAAAAAGGTCTAGTTCCACTGCCACATTATTTTACTTACATTTGAAAAATGTCTTGTTATAGGTGGAATAATCTGCCAGGGTAACCAGTACTTAGTAAGATTTTGTGTTTTTGCTGTATAACAAAAAACAAGATGTTGCCACCACCATATTTCATTGTGGTATTGTTTTCTGTTTGAGATGTGTGTTCTACATTTTGCTAAAATACATGTACGCTAGTTTTGTCTTAATTCCAGTACTGAGATATTTGCACCAGAAACTAAATGTAAAGGTAATTTTATTTATATAGCACATCTTCAGCAACAAGGCAATACAAAGTGTTTTACAGGAATTAAAAGGAAATACAAAATAACAAAACCAAAGGAAAGAGCAAAAGACCAAAAAACTAATAATGTTGATCCAAAATAAATAAACTAGATTCTCCTATTCAGGGCTGGTAGATAAGTATAAGTAATCTGGTCTAATTCCTATTCTGGTTTGGAAGAACAGGAGTCTAAAAAGTAGTTGCTAAGGTAGGTTTTCTGGGTTGCTAAATAAGTGTACGTAAGTAAGTAAGTATCCACTGGACTTCTGGGTTGCTAGATATTCTGTGGACTTTCTAAGTATGCTCTAAATTTGTAAAAGTAATGAGTACTCCACAGTTTCTAAGTAATAATAAAAACTAAATATTCCAGTTCTGGAAGAATTTTTTCTGGATTCTAAGTTCGTTCCAATTCCTTTTCTGGGTTAACAGTGAGTACTCCACAGTTTCTAACAAAATAAAATAAAAAGAGGAAAGGACACATTAGGGCACATGGCAACATTCAGACAAAACAAAGACATGAGTGAAGGCGGTGACATCACAGGGCCATGAAACCACGTTGCTCAGCCTACCGGCAGAAGTCTGATAAGATGTTGTTATCGAGGAATGTCCTTGGGAGCGCTCAGCTCCACAGCTGCATGGATAACAGGAGGGGGTGAGGTGGGAAGGAGCGTTATGTTTACATATCTTCAAGGAGATTGGACATATGCAGCCCTTCCAAGGCAACACGGGAAAGTCAATTCAGATACAGAATGTCTTAGGTTGGGTAGATTATAAAATTCAATCTTCCCAACTGAAATTCCCAATTATCCAAATTAGTTTGGTCGTTCCACTGAGTCGAAACTAGCAACTTCTCCAAGATCGATTCCATTCCGTTAGTGAGTTTATGAGTCCTCAGCTGGGCTGCGAGTCGCAGCAAGGCTGACATCCAACACTCAGACTCAACACAACAGTCTGAGTGTTCGTTAGGTCGGCCAAGTCCGACACAAATTTGTCGATAAGCCAGGTATCCGCAAGCTCCAAACAGCAGAAATCCTGTTATCATGAATAAATCCAGGGTGTATCCCACCAGGGTGGCAAGAGAAAAAGACCAAATATACTTAGTAAAATTTTGTTTTTTAAAATCCAACAAACTAAATTAAAGTTTTAACATGACAAAATGTGAAAATGGTATGAAGACATGGAAATTGTACACATTCCTTTTATTTTCTGGATAGTTTTCTCTTAAAGCGTTAAAGTCTTCAGTTGCTGAAATTTTGCTTTGTCACAGTTTTCACTACATAGTGCAGCAAATACTTTCAATAGTTCGTGTTGACTGTAAATCGTGATATTATTTTGTGTTTTTGCAGTGTAGTTTATAAATCAAAATCCTAAGGTTTTAAACACGTTTAATACATCGTCTCTCAACTCAGGCAATAAAAACGCTTTTAAGAAAGCTTATCCTTTGGTTAGATGAGAATAAAACATAAAAAACCCCACTTGATCCCTAAGGCGATCACACATACTAGGATTGATCAATATGTATGAAAACTGTACAGACACCACAAAGACAATATTGTTCCTTTTCAACTACGTCATTAAATCATTCCAGGTGCCATGATGGACGTCGGAAGTGAGGCATGACAGTGTTGAACAGAGCGACTGAAATTGTTTTCCCCAGTTTATTCATGTTTTCTACTTGTTCGAGTCGAGCTAATTAGTCTGTGAAGGTAACACACCTGGTTGTGGCTCATAGACGGTGGTAAAGGTTTGAAACAGCTAGCTTAGAAACCGACCCGTTCTTCCTCCCTCCTGACGTGTTGATCAAATTACCTACTTTTCCTGAATTCACACCACATGATTTATCAACATGTCATAAATAGCGTTTCTCCTTACACCGGAGCAATATTAAAAATTTACGGATAAGATAATAAGCCTCCTGTTAATAAGACCAGTATTTTTCTTCGTAGGCTACAGGACGGTGCTGCTGTCATGGTTACTAACGGTTAGCCGCATACCTTCTTCGTGAAGCAATATTTGATATCTTTCTAATCATATTTACTTATACAGTATATGAATGTTAATCTTCTTACCTAGTAGAAAGAGTGGTTACTAGGTAACCACATTGATAACCTCGGTTATCAATGGTTACGCCGAGGGCTGCCAGTTGCTGAGATTAACTGCCGCTGCTGTCCATCGCCGCCATCTTTCCTCATTAAAAGTTATACAATTCTTCTTCTGTAGCGTTTTCTGTCAGTTTACAAACTTTGTGCATTACCGCCATCAACTGGACGGAGATATAATTCAGAAATTCATTTTCCTTACTTATCTTCAAAACCTAACATAACTAAATCATATACATATTTATGCACTCACACACACATACAAACTAAATCCTCTCAGCTAATTTTGTATCTTTTAAATATTGAGTAAGTGCTAGAATTATGCCATGTGATTGATGCTTCCCTATTTTTAAGTTATACAATAAAATGACAAGTTTGTTTTTTTTCCTTGTCTGTTTGTGTGGCAAATCGGGCAGCACTCTATGACCATTTTTAAATTGAAATCAACAAAATAAAAGTGACATCAGCCTACGGGCTGCTTGTGTTTTTTGACAGTGCGCATGTTGTTTTGACGTTATCGCAAAGTGGGCGGAGTTCTGGATATGGTGACGTCACGTGCAAAGAGTCAATAGTAGTTTCAAATGTGCACAGTTGAGAATGTCCTTTTCAGTTCTTTAAAAAACATTTCAGAATATCAACATATTAAATAATTTAATAGACTGACTGATGTTCTAAAAAGAGAAATCTTTTTTTAATTATTAAACCTAACGAGAGCAGAGCAGCAGCAGCAGCTTTAGGGCAGAAGGACATTTGCAGAGTTTCTGGGTTTTTTTCCATTGCAGTTCCTGATATTATTAAACAAATGATGGTGCAGAAAGGTCAGGGTTGCCAGTCTTGATGGTTCCCTGCATGAGACAAAACCCTAAATATCACAAGTTTAAACAAATATAAATAATAAGACAACACAGAGGACTGTAAGCTTTGCTTCCAAGTAGTCAGACTTGCCTATAGGCTTTTAAAAATGGTCTTTAAATGATTTTTCTTAGAACTTGCCTTTTTTTTCTAACACATTTACTTTCCAGTGACTATTTTGAAGTAAATGTTGTTTTGTTTGTTTATGTGTCTATTAAGCCTTTTAACTTTGACCTTATCCAGGCATAAAGAGCCCCAGGCATAAAGATGAATCTAGGTTAATCTAATTTGAACCTAGATTCAAATTAGATGATTAGATTTCACTCCCTTCAACATCTTCACATGTTGTAATGCTACAACATATAAAAACTAATTTATTTCATAGGTATTTTGCAACACGATCACAGCAAATTAATTCACACAGAGATATAATATAATATATATAAAAAGTAATAATTAAGAATAAGAATATTGTAGTTAGGGAAAAATTACATCATAAATACTGTATACGTATATAGTTATAAAAACTATGAACTCCAGTCCAAACAAATGAGCAACTGAGGTTATTAATTAAACATTTTAAAATCTCAATGTGTGTTTGATCATTAAAAGACAAACTATTTACAATTAGTGAAGTTGTACAGATAGCGGCATAGATGTAAACCGTTATTGAGTTTATTGGTAGCAGTGATGCTTTTAAAGTCTAATGGCCTAAAAGCTGTGATTATAAAGAAAGGAGGGAATTGTTTTTAATTTTTTTTTTAAAAGACAAAACCTCTCTCTCCCTTTTCTCTGACATATTTAAATAAAAGTAGAGGTCATCTAATTCCCTTCAGAGGTCATTCAATTTGTAAAGAGAGTCCACACGTGATTTAATCTCAGTTTAATCCAGCTGTTCGGCAAAGGTTTGTTTAGAGAAGAAACATCATGAAAACAACAGACAGGTCACAGATAAAGTCCATGAAAAGTTACTAAAAAATATACAAAATAAAGAACGTTTATTAAAATACATTTCAATGAATCATCTGAAAAAGGAAAGATTCTTCCACGACTTCAGATTGACCTAAAAAAAATATAACTTTCACACACTTTATTATCTGCTGAATAGTATTTAGTCTTTATATTTCTACTTCCATTATGCCATAATTTGCTCACTTTGACCATTTTTATGAGCAAAAACACAAAACCTTACAAAATATTTCTGGTCTAGTTTCTTGTGCAAATTTTTAGTAAACCTGAAATAAGACAAAAGTAACTTATAAGTAACTTTTCTGCAAGATTTTGGAGATATTTGGAGTGAATAAATTCTTAATATCAATGAAAAAGTGGCAGTTACATTGTCAGATTATTTCACTAATGATATGGGGGGAATGTCTTGTTTTAAGTGAAATAATCTGGCAGAGGAACTAGTATTTTCTCATCATTAATAGGGATTTATTTACTTAAAACAAACTCTTGTATCTTGTTAAAAACTTCATTACAAGTTAGTTTTGTCTTATTTCAAGTGTACTAAGATATTTACACTAAACTAGACAAAAATAATTGGTGAGACTTTGTGTTTTTTGTAGTGCACAGCTTGATACAGTTATGATGAGTCAAAAAGACAAAAATTTTTTTTAAAAAACTTTAAAAAGTCTGCAAAAAAAAACATTAATTAGAAGGACTTGAACAGATTACAAGAAAATCTGGATTTCTGAAAACAAAAGGTCTAAAACTTTGTATAAAAACACATCTTTTATTCTGTTGCTGAAACAGCTTAACAGATGCCATTAGTGTTTTTACTATCACTGAATAAAACAATAAGACATGTGATGATTGTGATTTGAAAACATCCAACACACCTGAAAAATTAACTATTTATTTAAAACGAGATCAACTGATCTACTCCTTATGGTGAGACATAAAATCTAGTTCATGTTGTGAATAATAGCTGAAGCTCTAAAATTTCACCTCTAGTGGAAAAATGTCCAAACTTCATCCAAAACCTTCAGGAGTTTCTCAGCAGAGTTGGAAAAAAAAGAGAGAAATATTTGACATATTCTCTGAATCAGCCATAGCTAGCTGAAAATCATGAACAAACACTTTGTGTTGCTGCTGAAAGCCCCATTTAAGCATTTCAGTCCAGCCAATCCTCTGACTAAACGTCTGCTGATGAATACATTTCTTTTCTCTAACTCACAAAGGATGAATTTCTGCAGCTGGTTCTAAGCACAGACCAATTTTCTCAGAATTTCCTTGATTATTGTTTGTTTTGTTTTGTTTTGTTCAACACCGAGGGAGGAGACTTGTTTTTCAGTGAGTCCCGACAGCACCCAGTTCTCAGTAAGTTCTGGGTAAAGGGAGGGTGTTTACACGAGAAAAGTTAGACACATTCAAGTCAAGAGCAAGCGAGCGCGGCCTTGGGTTTCGTGTGGCGATTTAACCGGCAACCGTCTGGTGGCGCAAAGTGGAAAATTACAAGAAAATGACAGAAAGTTGCACAAGGAGCAGGAGGAGGAAACTTTGGGAAAGTGTTGCAAATTGTGATAAGTTATTAAAGATATCTCATATAATAGGCTTTTTGTGCATGAAGTGCATTACACAGGACCTAAATTGTTGGAAAAAATTTGATTATAAGGTGATTAAAAAGAGATATCTTAAGCAGATATAAATAATGGTGATTCATTTTAATACACAAAATGTTTTTAAGATCATATCTGAAGAACAAAAGCTTTATAATCTTGCTATAGCAACTTTAAAAAGTTGAATCATAGTGAATGTAGTGGAGTTTTCAGAGAAAAGTTGAATAATATAATACATTTTTATCTACTTTAGATTAAATCAAACTCAGATTTCTCAAATCACTGTGCAGCAGCACGCTAATACAAAATAAAATGCGTCTTAATGAGTGTTTTTGTTGAATTATTGCACACAAATGAACAAGTCTGCAGTTACCTCCTTTGCATGTGCATAATTTTTCTTACCACACTTTTACCTTCCACTCAAATCTCTATTAACATGTAAACAAGCAACTTTTATAGCTCATTTGTTGCTCAGCATTACTTGTGGAAGTTGCCTTTGCCTGCTGGCTATGAATCAAGTCAGCACATGTCTCCATTACAACAACATGCCTCTATTTATTAATTTGTCTTACAACAACGTTCATTTTTTTGATTACACTTTTACCTTCCATTCAACTTTCTAGTAATATGCTTAAACAAGCAACTTTTGTTGCTCAGCCTTACTTGTGGAAGTTGTCTCTTTCTGCTCGATGTCCATCAAGTTGACACATGTCTCCATTACAGTAGCGCGCCTCTATTTTTAGTTTATCTCATGCAGTACTCCTATTTTCTGAGAATCTGGGTTTCAGATGTCATTAATTGTATCAGGATCCACTTGAACAGCATGAGGATGAACATAAATCAAGATATGTAATAAAATCCTGCAAACCTGGAAGAACTGCATATATTTTAGAACAAAAAGGGATCCCAGGCCTTTGCTTCAGGTCTGAACTGCAGAAAAAATGATTAGTCTGTAACTATTACCTGCTGTTTTAACTCGATTCAAGCAGCTAGACAATAAAACCAGCAGATGTTGACATTTAGGCTGCTGGAGCCAGATTCCTTCCGTCTTCCAGGAAAAGCACATTAAATATTTTCGCGAACAGGAAGACAATTTAAGACAGAGGGGCGTTTTATGGGCTCTTTTTTTGCTGCCTGCTGACTTTCTAGAAACAACTTTCAGGAGTAAAAAGAAAGTCCGTCCGCATGCAGGGAACTCAGAGCAGATAAAACAATCACAAAACGTCCTGGTTGAACCTAAAGTGCAGAGGTGCTCTGCTTATCTCCTGCTTTTGGACATCATTGTCATGTGAGCACAAATAAATTTAACCGCACTCACTCAGAAAAGTAACATTAAGCTGATGCAATCGGGATTAAATCTGTGAATTTATCAAACGGAGCACATTTAAAGTCAACCATGCCACATTCTTTCTAATTGATGAATTTTTTGGGGCGTGTAAGTACATTGTCCCCATTTGTTAATGTTCTTTTTCCTTTGTCAACCACAAAAGAAAAATATTTGCTCAGTGACATCCGGTAGGGATAGATAAAGTCCACAAGACTTCTTAGAAATACACTCATTCCAAAATTCCTGGGACGAGGTTGAGATTCCTCTCTCTGAGGTCAGGAGGCTTTTCTGAATATCGCTCCACATCTCAGCTTCAATCCACTAAATTACACGTCTACAGGCAAAATGTTTTAAATATACAATCAACAGGAGCCTTCATCTATAACAAAGAGTGAAAGATGCAGTAAATATAATGAATATCTATGGATAAAAGAATAAAACCAGCAGGAACAAATCTATTTGGGGCTTATTTAGCTTGATACAGTGTAAATAATAGTGACTATCTACTAAAGAAGACTAAATATCCTCGATTACCTAGGAGGGAATGTCAGGAGAGATAAAATGAGCACTTTGAGTAGTCCTAAATCATTCCAGGAATGGGTCACACGTGTTAATGCATAAACCATAATCCAATAAAATCCACAAAGTGGCACATATTACAGCGTAAGCGACATTTTCCTGGGCCTAACAGTAGACTTCAGGCCGTTTTTAAGGCTACTGTTACAACAACAACCTGTTTTCGCGAACGTAATTTGCTCTGAAGCTCCGCGAAAAGCTCCAGTCGTATTTTTCCAAACAGGATCGAGGGAAATCTATATAACTGGAAATAGCCTGAGCGCATTCCTATTATCTTTAATGTCGAGGCGGTGAATTCCCAGAATAAGGGCTCTGTCAGGGCCGCCCGGCGGGGCGGAGCCAGGCCCCGCGATTATTCCTGGAAAGCCGGTAGGCAGAAGCTGCCGGACGGTTCCTGGGAGCGACACGCGCGCCAGCGGAGCAGCGCGAGACACCAGGAAGAGAAAAGGAGACAGGCGAAGAGAGAGGCGCGAATGTGTATGGCAGGCCGTTTTAACATGAATTCGGTTTCATCTGACTATCCGCAATTGACATGAAGGAGGCTCCATGCGGAAGTAGAGCAAACCCCGACAAACAGTGTTATAGGAACATTTTTTTCAGTCACTTTTGCCTTATCAGCCAACACTAAAGCAAGAAAATTCTCTTACGAGTCCTACATCAGGTCTGCTGTTAACGGGAAACAAGGTGAAATCACCGATAAAACCCAAGAGGAAAAATGCTGAGGGACACAAAGTCTCACTGGATGTGAGTGAGTAAGGTGCATTTTGCACATACAAAACGGGGTGAGTAATAACGTCAATAAAATCTGCTCTCAGGAAAATGCTTACAAATAAACAGAAGAAGGCCTGTCCAAGTTGCTGGACAACACCTCTCTTCCCTTGACCATTGGAGATAGGCACCAGCACCACTCTCGACCCCATTGCTGTATTTAACTGTAAATACCACAGTTACTGCAGCACATGTTTTCATGCTGCCATAGAGCTACCATTGGAATTTACACACATAATAGAATCAAGCAACACTAGCTTCACTTATTAATCTATGATTTGACTCTCAGTAAGTGTCATTATGACAAAAAAATGGGATGTTTATAACCAGTTACCTTCTGCAGAATGTATGGAAGTTGCCGTTAATCACAGTTTCATTCAGCTGGAAATGAGGCCTTGATCCATTTTTTGCATTATTTCAGACTCAGTTTGGGATTTAGAAATTTAATAAATTATATTCCACACTCTGGATAGAGGGTACACGTAACCAAAATGTAAAATTTTGGTTACATTTTCTCAGTTTCCAGCCTAAGAATAGAGACAGTTCTAAATAAAAATGAACAGTACTTTTGTTATGATGTTGTTGTTGTTGATGAAAAAAACTTGTACTTGTTGTTGCATTTTTAAAACCTCAGTTGTTTCTTCATCAAGTCAAAGTTAGTAAGAGCCACTGTGGCTCCGGAGTCAGTGGGATTGCACATTCCCCACTGACAACGTTGAACCATGACTTCCTATTATTTCCCTTTAAATCTGTCTAACAGCAACATGTTTGAGGTTCAGCTCCTCAAGATAAAGGGCGTGTATTTCAGGACAAATTGCGACCACTGATTGGTCAGTGGCTAACAAAGGCCCCTAAATGATTCACGGAGAATTGACAGAGCCAGCGTCATGTCAACTACATTCTAGATGTCTAAAGATTTTGACTAAATCCGGAATAGTAATGTATAATATCTGCACGTACATTCTCATCTGACTGGTAAGAATAATAATTCACCATATCTTCAATTACATTTTGACAAGTCAAAATTCCTTTCAAAGTGACAGGAACAGCTAATCCATCTAAAACCTGATGATCAATTATTTATTTTTTCCTTAACTTCCCAGTTGTTTCTGCTATATTTTTTATATTTATTGAGATATACTTATTATTATTATTATTTATTATTATTATTCAGTTATTTGATTTGTCATCAAGAGTTGCTATATTTTAAATTTTGTTGTGCTTTCTTTCGCGTGCAATGAGAATAAAAGGAATCCTGACTTCACATGTCTGCAATCAGGATATCCGATTCCAGGCCGAACTTATGCTAAAACGGCCTGCCATAAATCCTGCGCCTTCCATGGAATCGCATGCACGTCGTGACGCGAAAGCGGCGAGCGAACGGGAGCGGCGAACGCGGCAGACGCGGTGACGTCAGAGCCGCCGGGTTCTGTGAGGAGTTCTCAGAATCGACTTCTAGGAAACGGTAAATTTTAAAAGCCGAGCCTTTAGCCTCCGTGCCTCACACATTTGGATCTCAGTCTGGCGACAACACACTCCGAACCGCCGCCGCCGCCGGACCGAGCTTTTAGAGAGAAAAGTTGCTTTATATTCTTTAACCTGCGCCGCTTCGCACCGGGGAAGTGTTGTTATTTTATTTTTATGACAGCAACACATCCTGGTCGGCTTCGTGTTCGCCTTTTCACGTAAAACCGACACTACAGGTCTGATTTGTTTTTGTCTTAATAGAAAGGCAGCTGCAGACAAACCGCGTCTCTCTCCTTTTTTTGCGCTTAGTTTCTGAATCCAGACAACAAACAGTGTTTTTACCCCGGAGGATTTTATAGTATGATTCTTTGTGAACGAGGGTGAGTAGACTTTTCTTTGTTTTCGCTGTTTTCACGTCAGTGCGCTTATCTGAGAGCAAATCTGTCCTGTTTGTTTATCCGCACTGAAACATTTTTCGGGTTAAACTGAATGCCAAGTTTATTAGAAAGACGCAATTAAAACAAATAAATCCACTAAAGCGCCTCAATTACAGAAATAACACAGTTGGATCGATCTTATTTTACTATATAATTATATATATATATATATATATATATATA
>CAEFZY010060224.1:0-85310 GCA_903066815.1 Brachyrhaphis roseni | reverse complement strand
TTTGGTGTCAGCACATTCAACTTTGTACAGAACAAAGTATTCAATGAGAATGTTTCATTCATTCAGATCTAGGATGTGTTATTTGAGTGTTCCCTTTATTTTTTTGAGCAGTATATTTTACCTGAATTTTATGAGAAGCTGGGCTTAGTTGTAAAGTGGAGGAAAGGAAAAATGGTTTTCAAAACATTTTAGAAATAAAAAATGTGGTGTGTATTTGTATTTAAACACTCTAAATCAACAGTTTATCCAACCACCCTTCCCTGCGATAAAAGCAGCATTTATAGTTGGGGTATGTCTCTGATTTACAGTCCATTTTCTATGAAAAATAGTTCAAAGTCAGATTGGTTGAAGAGTGTTAGCTATTCTGAAGTCTTGTAAAAGATTCTGAAATAGATTCTTTGATATAAACAATTAAATTTTAGCTTTGGCTGCATTTTTAGTATTGGAAAGTGAACCTCGACTCCAGTCTGAAGTCCACTGGGCTCTCGAGTAAGTATTCCTCTGAATTTAACTAATCAGCTTCCCTCCTGAGGAAGAAAAGCATCCCTACACCACGATGTTGCCGCCATCATGTTATTTCTGTGCAGAGCATTTTTTCAAGATGACATGTTAGTTTATGTGTGAGTTTCAATGTAACGCTGCAGCTTATGGTTGTAATGTAAAAAAATTCAGAGCGTAAATACTTTCACAAGTTGATGTAGGTCAACCCTGAAGATGGAAGACATGAGTCTTCAACTAGAATATGTTTATGGCCACACACACACTCTGCTGTAATACTATAGCTGCTTTCAGCTTAGCTGGTTCCTCTTGGGCGCAGATGTAATGCTGACCTTGTTGGACTATTTGTGACACTATTTGTGATTGCGGTTAACAGAAGTTTATTTTGGGGTCCAAAATCACTGTTTTTGTGTGTTTCTAACAAGGTAGTGATAGTCCTTGCCAAACTTTTCCAGCTGTACATGTGACCTATTTAACCTACAAAAATCTATGAATTATTAAGCTCTGCTTGGTCAAGACATGTCTCTCAAAAGTAGGCATCCATTATAAAACTACTGAAAACTTCCCAATCAAACGTCCTAACTAAAAAGAGAACATATACGTTATGGCATTATTTTGTTGTCTTTACTTTTTAAGGATTTGTTTTGGCTCTCACTTGAACCAGACCAGTACTTCCCCTCAGCGCAGTCACAGTTTAAAATACTCCAGATGTCACAGCTTCAGCCTGTCAGACATTCATTAGAGATTTGAACACCTAAGAGGGCGATACATAAACACAGAGCTTTGAAATATCATCCAAAGGGTCTTTGTTTGCCAAGTTCTCCAAACTTTTCTCTGAGACCAGACCACTGTGGACCCCCTGCAATCTATCACCAGTCAGTCCTCAGGCTTACTCCCCCGATAAGGTCCTCAAATCAGAACGTCCAGACCACGTCTGTGATGATAAGAAAACATTCCTCTAAGCTTTTAATTGCATCTCATCCTCTTCTTTGTACTTGCATAAACGCGGAACAGCTGCAGACTGCACACTTGAGACTGTAGTTTACAGATGTGTTTCTGGACAGTCCTAAACAAAGATGCCCAAAGTAAAAACTAATATGTGTTGATCTATCCTGAACACTGATACTGTGTAGGAAACTGTAGGTTAAAGATAATCAGAAAAGACATGGACATTCCCTATGATCATGGTGTGGCTATCTGACGTTTTGTGTCAATAATTCTTGTGAAGCTGATTGCCTCCTCGGTGGAGGTTGCTCCAGATGCAGATCATCATCTCTTCACATATTTACTCTCAGAGGACAAGAGGAACAGAAACTCTCCCAGCTGCATTTTTGGATGCAGTAATCACGCCTCTTAGATGCATACTGTCTCAGTTCTGTCTCAAAAACTCCTTGAGCGTCTTTTTGAGAATCTTTAGGTTCATAAAATCACTTTCTAGTTCTCACCACTTTAAAACAACTAACCTGGAAAACCTACTTTAACTTACAGAAGCTCACTGCTGGTCTAAACTTACAAAATCCACCTTGGATCCTCATGTATGCATGATCACTTTCACAAAATCGATCTGGAGATGAGAGCTCCCTGCCACCTACCTGCCTTCGCATGCCTTTCCACTTTTATCTGCAAACACTCTTTTAAAGCAATAGAGTGTGTGGCCAACAGTTTTCCTTCTTAATTCAATATTTTTTCTCTCAGGGACATCAAGGTCAGAGAGATTACATTGATTGTTTTAGGTAAATAAATAGTACCCACTCAAATCTTTACTTCTTCTTGTTCTCTTTTGAGTGCTGTAAACAATTGACAAACCAGCAGATTGTTACCGCCTGTGAGGCTGTGGTGAAAACTGTTTATTGGTGAGTGGATGTCAGTGGTTTAACTGTGTCTAAAAAAGTTTGAATAAAGTTTAGCGTATAATCACCACCATTGTTTTGATGAACAGCATCCTTTGACACAGACTGTGCTGTTAACCCTGTCAGGAAGTGGGTGTGTTCAACTTCTCACCACCTCAGCTGGTCGTACACATCTCTATCTTTGTGAGGTTGTTGCACACAGTGTGAACGAAGCTCGCCAGACAGAAACAGCGGCAGAGTCTAAAAACTCATTAGATTTTAAAGGAAGTAATTGGTTCAACGGAGGAAGTAAAAATGTGACTGACTTGAAATACCTCCTGACAGTAACACTTTGGAGCCAAGAAGTGTAGTTAACGCAAAAAAATATCTGTAATTCCTGTTACAGAGGACCTAGGTAGAAGTATATTCAAGCCTTAATGGGCATTTGTAAGCAAATTAATATTGACAAAAACTTTCTGAGATTTTCATTAAAATCTGAAGAAATAAAAGGCATGGAAGATTTCACTCTATGTGTAATAGATTTATGTAATGTACAAGTTATACTTTTTAAAATGAGGAAGAAAAAAAGAATGAACCTTTTCACAATATTCCAATTTTCTTCAGGTTTACTTGTTAACTGTTGTCTTATCGTCATTTGTACATGTTCTTATGTCAGTGGTTTGTGATATTTTCTTTTGCATATGGTGTGGACAGTGAACACAATGGACCAGCTTCACTCTTATCTTGTCTGACCTGTGGGCTTGCGATGTTGTGTTGCCGTGTTTCCTGATTTTTTATTTTTTTTTCAATTTTGCAATCTATGATCTCCTCCAGAAACAGCCATGGGTGCGGCTGTTTCTGCAGGACTTCATGCTCAAGTGCAAATAATCCTGTTGTTGCTTTCGGAGTATATGACGAACAGGAAGACTCCTCCTAGATGAATACTTAGAAGTATAGCAATACCTTGCTCCTTACTGTGCCTCTGGATAGACTCAAATGTCGTTAAAACTCAAAATCCTTAAGTCTCTTCCTGGTTCGGACCACTTCTACAGTTGCCTGGAGATCTACATTCATTTATATCAGCGCAGTCAGCTTACCTGTGTTCTCCTTCCTATCTGCTCTGGCTCCCAAAAACAATCTGGAGATCAGCTTGTGTGCAAAGGAAAAACATGGAAAATCAATTAACTGTTACCTGTGACTGGATCCCCTCGTCTACAAACATTCATCAGGAGATCTCTTAACCAGCCAAGGAGTAACACAACACTTCCAGGCAGGATTAAGACACCATTTCAATATGCTTTTGAGCTTAGTGAAAGTACTGAGGTGGCAAGGGTGGGTCAACCAGTTTGATTTCTGGAGGCTCGTGTTTGAGCAGGATATCGCCAGCTTTTCCAGTGCTTTATGAATGAACCACAAGAAAGCGGCTTGTCTTTGAGAAATTATGACAGAACTGTCTCATGACAGAGACTAGGGACTTAAACGCATCGGCACCTGGCTGTTCGACATCTGGTTTAGCCATTTCATGACCCAACCCCCCCTGTGCCATTAATCTATGTATTACAAATAATACTCTAATTATCTTACATTCTCAGAAATCTCTCCTGAGACACATTAATCATATCCCCTCGTCTTCCAGAGAAATCCTTGGCTGAAGTTGTCATTAGATTTTAAATTTTACAATAAGTCTGCTTCAACATAACTTTGCAGCTCAAATGTGACTATAAGATTTGGGTCACAAGAAACAACCTCAAACATGACCCAGTGAGCACAACCCCATGTGACTAATTCTAAAAATATTTCTTTAAGTTAGCCAATACAAATGCAGCATTCAATGTCACTCTGTTCAATGCATGCAAAAGTGAGGAACACAAACCCAAATTGAGTAGCTGGGACATGAGTTGTCCAAACTAAAACGTTTTACATCAGCATATGAACAGCAGCCATGATGTCTGGAATAATTAAGATAATTATACATCAGTACATGAATTAAAGATGATGTCACAGCGCAGTTTATTAGTTCAATGTTGTACCGAGCGGGTTGCCATAAATATAAAAATAAAAATTCTTCTCAATCCTCCTAGTCTGGTGGCGCCTTTTAAATGTCTCTCCTCAGACCTTTTCATACACACCGGAATATTTCCTCCAATTACTTGACAGTTTCTTTGCATGACCTAAGACAGACTATCCCACTCATCAGCGTATTGTTTATTTGGGTTTTCCAGCCAACGTGCAGTGGTATGGTGGCCAAGATAGGGTAATTCATAAAGAGCTGCTTTTCTTTGCTTCAAGATTGTATTGGCCTCAGAAGGATGAATGAGTTCGGGAATGAGTTCAAAGAAGAGAGTGAATGGGAGTCGATTCAGGAAAGTGGCTACAAGTGATATGGTCTTGCTTTGTGAAACAGCTGGATGTGTTCTCAAAGATGCAGAGGAGAGCAATGAGTCATGAAGCCCAGGAAATGGCCACCTATTTCTCCAATTAGAGTGATAAGACTAAATAGCTCCTTGGAGAAAAGAGAAGTCAGCGATTGCTCCAGTGTGTGTTAAAACCTACATGCAAGCTTTTATATCTATTTTCATTGGAATTTCTTTTTTTCCTCTGAAAGCAGACACTTGAACCCATATCCAACATTTACTCAGTGGTTTCTATTTTCAACTCCGTGGCTGTTTTACTTGATCGTTGATGGAATATTTTTCTCTGTGTGTGTCGATCCATTAGGAGGTCTGTGTTTGCCGTCTGGATGTGTTCAGGATTGGCATGGCCTAATGAGATCCAGGTTTGAGAACATTCCGGGTTTAAAGTGTGACACTGACACCCCTCTCGGCTCCACGGGGCTGTAACCATATCACACAACCTTCAAGATGATGTGTTCATTCCTGCAGAGCCAGAAGTAACTCTTGACACCCAATGAGATCTGCCTGCCGAGGGCTAACGCGCATCTGTTATAGCTTTTGTCAGCTAGAGATATTCTCACACTTTCACACAAGAATACACACACACATACACACACTTGCATATCTCTGGGAGAAAGAATAATAACTTTGATGAGTGTGCCAAACCCAAAGTTAAATATTTAATTCATCCAGTGGAAGTTTGACCTGAACAGAAAGCTCTAACTTGAAGTACTGGTGGATTTTTCCAACTGGAACATTTGTTTTTTATAACAAATTAGGTTATTAAAAATAGATCATTCAGTTCATATAGCAGAAAATTAATTTGTTAATTTTCTATTATATGAGCAAGTAAATAAAAGACATTAGAGCTGCTGACGAGAACTTACTTGACTGTGGTTGCTTGTCTTGAACTCCCATCATTCCTCTGCCACAGAACCATCAAAGCTGAGCCCCTTACATAGCAAATTCCATCTGAAGCCCTGTGGATCACCAGGCTTAACAAGTTCAGCAGAAATACAGAGAAGCCAACTCAAAACTAAAAGTAGTTTTGTTCTTTATTCAATAGCAATGCAAATTTAACACTGATTGATGTCATACTAAGATAATTTATCAACATTTTCAATTTTAACAAATTGGAGTCAGTAACAAACCAACTCTTTTGTATTATTTTCTCACCAAAGTGGTTCAGGTGCTAAGCTTGGGTGAGTGCTTGTTTAGCATAAGTTCTTTTGCTTTGCTCCAGCAAAAACAGCACCCAGAGACTTACTGTTCATGGAGACAAAGGTGGGAGAGAAACTCTCGAGACTGTTGTGAGAGCCATGATTAAAACTTCTATCTTGCCAAAGCGTAGCTTTTGACAATTTACAACAAATTTAAAACAAATTCAGCACATTTATATGGCTCTAATTCACAACAAATGTTGTCTTAAAGCATGTTGCAAGATCAAAAGGTCAAATTTAGATACAGAAATAAATAATCTAATCAATATTAATAACACAGAGTCAATTCATTGACATACATTTAAAATTACCCTGGTAAAAAATGAAAATAACACAAAATTGTTTACTTTCTGGCAGCTTACTTTATTCTACATGGTCTTGTGAATGTACGTTAATGCACTAAGAGCTATTCTAATAGATGTATTTATAAAACTGAGTTTGCATCCCTCTTTATAAGCACTTTCACCAGCTGAGGTTTATGCATCCTGGTCAAAACGGGTTGTGTAACATAAATGCTCTAAGCTTCGATCAGAAAACAAAAATATTGGTTATCCTTGTAGAGAACTTTCCCAAACAAAATCCGCTGTTTAAAACAGCATTTGAAAATCTGACTCTGGATTTCATGGGATATGTTATCTATGTTGTCCATAGCAAGACATATTTTGTGACTTTGGCAAATAAATAGTTTTTCTGAGGTGGAACCATTTACAAAAATTCAAGATATATAACAAAGTCTGGAAGAGGAATTTTAATCGACTCATTGACATGATTCCATGTTGGCTCTCTGAATGTAGAAACTAAACTGGTAGTTTTTTTTATTTTTACAAGTTAAAGAAGTTCTGACATCTAAACTGATCTAACACTGGAACTGGAACCAGGACTTGTTAAATTCTTTGCACATTTGGGAAGAGATACTAGAACAACAATCTACATACATATTTTATTTTATGATAAAAAAAATTTACTACATCAATGAATCAAAAAGTTGAATATGTTGAAAAGAAAGGAGTGGAGAAAGTAAAACGTATTGTAGTTTAGCAAAAGAAAAAAAAAAGAAAAAGTAAAGCATGTCAGCATTATGATCACTGATTGAGGCCACATTATTAGAGTTTACTATTATTTAAAGACGATCTGCTTTTGAGTTGACCAAAACTTTCCAAACAGATTTCAAAGTTACACCTTAAATACAGAGGAATTATAAAACTGGATACAAACTTGTCCATACAGATTCTTTTAATCACATGTAAGCACATAAACTCTGATCTCATGGATTTTCCACAAAACCCCGATGGCAATCAACGACATTATGAGCACAAATAAAGCCATAAAGTTCCATGTGAAATGTTCACTGTGTTATTTATAATAATTTCAGTTCTTTTTACACATGCACCTTTAATGAAATTTAACTTTGATAACTGAGAATGAAAGAGAAGGGAGAGGCTGAGATGGGTAACAATACAAGCTAAAGTCAGATCTGTAGGATATGCCCTCTCTCTGGTTCCCAGAATAATTTGTTGAAATGTAGAGCGACTGATAAGCATCGAGAAAGGCCCAAGACAAGCTCAGACCTGACAACGTATCTTTGTCATTTTCAGTTTTATATGCTCTATTTCTTTGCATTCAGTCAAAGGTTTTTAGAGCAATCAGAGGAAACCTGGGCGTAGCACTAACTCAGTCAGTCAGGCAGACGAAAAGCCTACTGTGACTAGAATTTGAGTTTTTCCCACATTCTCTCAGTGTTGAAATGTTGGAGGTCAGATTTAACACTAGCCCTTGAAATCTTTTTAAACCAAATCAAAACGAGAAGGTCAGCAACAAGTGTTGGATGACTTTTTCCAATTATTGTTGTCAGTTTCATGAAGCTAAAATTTGTAGCAGATATGCCATGTCAGATAAAACAGATGACCGAGTTAGACACTGTGTGAAAAGTATTTTGTTCCTTTCCAGAGAAAGATTAAAATATTTATTCTGCTTTAACTGAGCCAGAACCTTCAGGTTGCACAGTCTTGTTTGGATTGCAACAGTGCCAAAACACTTGTCACCTAAGGTGAGTAACAGCAACCTTTCTTCTCATAGAAAACTGCAACTCTTCTGCATTTGCACTGGTGCAATTATACAGAAAGGGAATTTAGGAGACAAGTAAATAAAGTAGGGATGGCATAGAGGACTCTGAAAGAACTAAATTACTGACACCCTGGATTGTGACATTCTTAGATTACAATTGAAATTAGAAACTGCCATCTAAATGTTTATGCGAGAAATATGTGGCCCTAATAGTGATTTAAAAATCTAAAACCTTGTTCCAGTTTTTGCAAGCAGTCCTGCCAGCTACAACTAAGATACTGCAACAGGTTCATTGTTTTCATTATAATATTGGTTGATTTTTATTTTTATTTTTTTTATTATTTTATTTTAAATATGACTAACCAACATTTCAGACCACAAGATTTTAAACAATCAGTACTGGAGTTACTGACTATACTCAACTCCTAATACCTCTTGATCTATTTTTGTAATTAAGTCAGTTGCACCACCAGAGAGACATGCTGCAGCATTTTGTGGGGTTCAGTTTTTATAGTTGAGACCTTATTCTGGGTGCATGAATTGCATTGTAGTTAGCGGAAATTATGTTTTGGGACTAATGCCTAAGATAAAAGGTTTTCCCGCCCTTTGCAATGATGCTGACATTAAGACAGAGAGGTTCCCGAGGATCCCTATCTGTATGTTATTTTTGGGACTTACTATGCTCTCTGTGCTTAGAAATCCATAAACTTGCAGTGAGGTCTGGGGTCAGAGGACGACATGGAGTTGTGCCAGTGAGTATCAAAATTACCTTCATCAAATATTACACTTGAGTCCCTAGTGAAGACACAACTGTTTGTATTAATGCATGCATACATCAGCCTCAGTTATGTGGCACATTTATAACTTCATTATGTGGCCAATATTTATGGCATCAAACTAATGTGCAAGACTGAACTTCCACATCTCAGAATAAAGAGAGGGAGCGGTGGCTGAGACATTCAGCCGACAGGAATCTAGTCAGCAGAACTTCTTATAAATATGCAACAACTGTATAGTAATAACAATCTGGACATTTGTGAGAAATCCAATAAAAAAGAGTTTTTTTTCCTTTATCAGAACAGGAAGTCCACAAATCTCTCCTTCCTCTTTTCTTCAAATAAAAGTCAATAAGAAAATAAACTTTTGCCATGTTATTGATGTGAGCTCACTTTATAAAAATAATTTTTACATAGGCACATGAAATCTGAGACAGCGTAAGAAGGCATAAAAACTGCTTTTCAGATAACTTTTCAAATTCTAATTCAGGGGTTGCACATGCTGAAGCAAATCCCTATCATAACAGGACACAAAAGCAGAACACAACTGTGCCCATCTGTCCTCTGATCCCAGTGAAAATATTAGTCTGACGATGCCAGGCACCCGCCTGAGCAAAAAACAACAATATTGAATTATTTATTTTAAGTTATGCTTAACTTAAAGGTTTTCCTACTGCTTTAAAGTGATTACAATATTTGAAAATGTTGGAGATACAATACGTAAACATAGCAAATATCGCTTTTTACAAATAGACTAGTGAAGACAGTGTTTACCAGGACAGTACTCTACTTCACCAGTCATATCATGATGCAGAATTAGAAAACTTCTGTTTTGACATTCCAAACACATTCTCAACAAATGACAATTTTCTGTAAAGCTAGTCAACACAGGAACCAGAAAAGTTTAACTGAAAGTAAAAACCCATTTTTTTAAGGAAGCCCCGTCCAAAAAGCAGAAAATGTTATGAATGACTCATATCAAAACAGAACAGAAGCAGGCTGATGCTAAAGCTAACTGCCTAACAAATAAACAGCAGGATTTTATGCAAGACTTAGCTTTAGTGTCAAGTCAGATAAACATTTTTTTTAACAAATGATAGGTTTGAGTCATCACCGTGGGTGACTTCTTGTCAGTACATTGCCCCGTGTTGAAGCAATGTACTGAAGGAGATCTTCAGAAAATCCTTTTAGGGCCAGATGTTTGATAGCATCAAGAAATGGGAGAAAATACATGAATAGATTCAGCATCTGGAATATAATTGGTGAGTGAGTTATAAAAAATTGCAAGGTGTTATTTTACTGCACTTTAAAGTCAAAGTTTTAGGGCAAATGCGTGGTATTGTTTTTAATGAACGTAATGACATGTCAAATAGAACCTCAGTTTTGCATATTCTTAAATGACTCAGGTTGGTTCTGGAGGCAAAACATGCTGATTAGCACATTAACAATTTTTAATCAACTTAAGCAAAAATAAAGAGCAAATTTAGCTGTAGTTTTCAAGTGCACATTGTACAGAACAAACAAGCCTTGCCTTTGTTTTTTATAGAGAGTAAAGATGATCATGTTAATCAGTCAGGCCATCTGCTTAAGTAGCAAACCTGCTATTGGTTTCTTAGCATATATGTTGCTTGTGATTTCAGCTGTGGTTTTAAAAAGTGCAACTTTCTTGCTGGTGCTTCTTTATTCTCTGCACCATGGCTTTGCACCAAATAATTTACAGACAGACAAGTTCAGGAAAAACATAGCAAACTCCTTTCTCCAAGCAATTTGCAGCAACATGTGGAAAAGCTTCATACAGCTGGAAACTCTGATTATTGTCTGGGAACTTTAGCTCAATGACAAATTTTTTTAACTACCTTGAAACAGGAACTTAGTAAAATATTCTCATTCTGACAAATAAGTGCAAAAAATGTCAAGAAACTTTATAGGGAAACCAAAATATTTTCCAAAAGGATTAATCAAACCCAAGCTGGGATGGTTTTCTAAAACAAACTGACAAACATTTGGAACATTAAATTATTGCATTGTGGTGTGATAATTTTTGTTTAATATAGTGTACTCAAGGGATCATTTTGTAAATAATGACCTACATTGGACTGCAAACATGATGATAAAATAAAAACCTGAACGTCTGTAATTTTGTCATCAAACTTGGCCTAAAAGTTTGCAAAATGTCAAATTATTCTTGCAAAAGGACAATTACAATCTCTTGACATGACATCCTCCAGTATGCTGGATTTTTTTGAGTAGATTGATCTTCATGTACAGTTCTGTTTCTATTTAAGGAGGCTTGTAAAGAACACACTGCTCACATCTTCTCCAGAATCAAAGCAGCAGAATGCAAGTCAAACATATGTCCTACATCTGGTGTAATTACATTTGACATTCAGCCATCTGAAAAGTGTTATTAAAGATAGATTGTTTTACTTCATTTTCTAGTGAAACTGTCTTGTCCAGTTTCACTGTAAGATGTTTTAACGTATCAAAGCGATCACACTTTTTTTTTTAAATGTCGATGACATCTGAAGACGCCTTGCATGCAAAGTGAGGTCTGCAGAGACAACTCCGGCACAGACTGAGATCATTTCTGATGGAGCCATTATAATAAAACAAAACAAAACAAAGCAGAATAGAACAGAAACATAATCATTGGGTGTAAAAGGCTGCATGCATGATCTCTGGTAGTCTGGTTTCTCCTTTAGCTAGCTCATTAGCAAAATCAGCTCTGTGATGTCATTCAGCCTCTGCAAACAATTATGTGAGGTTTGGAGACATTTAAGAGCAGAAACCTTAATATCTTTCTCGGCTACAGCGAATCCAAGTGTATGTGTCAGTCACTCATTTTGTTACCCCCACATCATCCCCCCTTCAGAGAAACCATGTCTCTAGGCTGCTTGTTCCATTGCTAGAAATTAGATGTCAGGTCTCATGCATAGCAGCAGCTGGATTCTGTTTCATTGTGCTGAAGTGTAAGTTCAGTGCAGGTTTTAGTAAAGTGGGTATCCTGAGTTTATTGGTGGACAGTACAAGGATACAAACCAGCTGGCCTTTTTGGGAATTGGTAAAAAGAGAAAGCAAGTGGAATTTTAATCGATTTGAAATGGTTCTCAGTGTAATCTTGATGTTTTCTTTTTTTGCTTTGAGCCAATAGGAGCTGTGGGATGATTACCCCAGCCTGCACACTTATTGTTCACGCAAAGGCATGTGCATACATTTAAACGCCCAGGGGAGATGAGGGTAAATTCCTCCGAAGCCATGCTTGACTCCACCTATTTCAGAAAAACTATTGGAGAATGTGATTCGGTAGAAACGGAAATCCAGATAAAGTCTCTGAAGTAAAAAAACTCCCTGTCAAACTGTTCTGTTTCTGTGGTTTTCTTGACTTTTCCCCCCTTAAATGAATCCTCCAAATTCTTGAGTTCTGAGTAAAGAGATTTCATTTTATTTCAACCCATAGCCACTTATGGGACAAAATTACTGTGTGGTTAATTTCTTGAGAAGTCCAAAGGTTGGGGCTTTGAACTAGAGTTTTAGTGAAATGTTCCCCTGCAAAACTATTCACAGCCCCATATTTCTTATTTTGAGGTGTTACAAACACAAAGTTTATTAGAGTTTATGTTATGGGTCATGATACGTGCCTTTCTTTTAATTTAAAAATAAGAGTTTGAAAATTGTGACTTGCATTTATATTCAGCCCTGTTTACTCTAATGTTCAGTGGAATCAGACAAACTGTGTCCAATTGAGAGTTACTTAAACTCATTATAAAATCAGCTGTAATGTGAAGGCCTCAAAAGTTTGAACATTAGTGAACAAGCAGTGTTATAAAGACAAAAGAACACAATAGACAGATGAGGGGAAAAGATGTGTAGAATTTCAACAAAGGATTTGGTTATAAATCAATATCTAATTGAGTATTGCTCAAACAATCATTCAAAAATTGGAAAGAGGATGGTACAACTTCAAACATAGTGAGATATAGCTGACAACCTGATCTGACAGGTCAGGCAAGGAGGATCAGAAACTCAGATGTGAGAGTCTCTTAGCAGCTATTTAGTCCACAAATACAATCCACAAATGTGACCTTTAAGGAAAAGTGGCAAGAAGAAGGGCATTGCTGAAAGAAAGCCATAAGAAATCCTGTTTCATATCTGGAAAGTTGATCGATATGCCTAAGAGACTTGCAGCTGCAACTGGAACCAAAGGTGACGCCATAGAGTATTACCTTGCTTGTATCTTTTTCTTTTCACTTTACAATTGTCCACTACTTAGCCAGTCACATAAAATCCCAGTAAAAAGCATAGCTTATGCTTTATAGGTGCATTGTAACAATACAATGGAAAATGTGAGTGTATGAATACTTCTTAAGGCACTGTACATCAACAAAGGGCTTTTAATTCAGGTGGTATTCCCTAGGCTAACTTGATACAACTAATACTGACATCACTTGGCTCCCACGGGATTGTTGGCAGGTCTGTACAAAACTTCAGTGTTATTCCACTGAAATATCAAATATATCAGTCTAAATTACAGAGAAAAGACCAACGAGATAAAACCTTTTCAAATATCACCACTGCATTTCATCTTAAGTGGCATGCCAGGACATGCATTTTGAGCATGTTTTTGTGATTTTATCCAACTGAGGAAAACCAGTTTCATCAAATCAAAGGTTGCTGTAGAGTATTTGAAGAGACATGTTGGGAACCAAACAAGGGGACTTCCCAAAATTAGCATCCATGTAATTGTGTGTCCATACCAATCAGCACCGTGGGACTGCAGAGGCCAGGGGACCACTCAGAAGTTTCAGCTCCATATCTTATTTTGGTGTTTTGTTTGGGTGATTTTCAGGAGAGAGGGTATTTTAGTTTTTCCAGTGATCGCTGTTTACGGAAGCACAATTATACGAGCAACTTGGTAGCGCACTGACTCTGAATGAGTCCCCAGGGACTCTCTAACGGCCGGCTTACGTCTAACCGTTTAGTCCTCGCAAAGGGGCAGCTGGTGTCTCCACTCACTGCTGTAAACCTTTTTACTGCTGGGCAGCGCGGCAGACTTTGTGCATAGCCTGTATTTTGTGAGGCTTCTTGTGCTAAAAGTTTGTATATAAATGGAATTTTATATGCAGATGTGTTTTTGACATGTGGAACAGACACACACGCACACCCACATGCACAAAAAAAAAAGCAACCAGCCAGCGAAGACAGATTTTATAAGTTTCCTTTTGGGTGTCTGACATTCCCTCTGGGAGTTGTCATGTGGAAACCTTCATCTGACCTTGGCCAGAAGTAGGATTAATGGAGCATTTCAGGGGGTTGGAGGTTTTTAATGGGAGGAATATGTAAACGAAAGCTGATGAAGAAGTTCAATGAAAAATAAAGCTTAATTTAAAATGACTGATGCTTAATTAAACAAGTCTTTGACCAACAATTGGAAATATTCAAAAACAGGGCCAAGTCTTTCTTTAAAGTCCCATTGGCAGCCTTCATTCTGGTTTGTTTAGACAAGAGAGCAGAGCATTGTCCATAAATCATCAAGATTTTATCCCGAGTAAGAAAAAAAAAATGTCTTTGAGTACTGGAGCCAAGAAACAGGACTTCCCTGACTACAAATTTCTTCTTTGTTGTAGTATCTTTGTCACACTTAATTGTTTGACAACAGTAAGTAAATCTAAATATCAGATAAAGATAACTTAAAGATGAGTGAATAGAAAATGCAGTTTTCCACTGATTGTGATTTATTAAGGAACAAATTCTATCCAACCAACGCCCTGAGGGAAAATATCATTGACCTCGTTTTTTGGTACAATTTCCACAGTCACTCCCGGCTCTGATTACTGCCTTGTCTGTTGAATCAGGCCAAAAGATCTCAAAAAGCAACACAACATACCTCAATGAGCAACAAAGCCATTGACATCTATCAGTCTAGAAATTGTTACAGAGTCATTATTAGGCTTTGGGATGTCAATGAAACACAATAAGAGTCATTATCCAGAAATGTAGAAACATGAAACAGTGACCAGTCTATTTACTAAAGAACCCTGAACTTCTTCTTCACTGTAAGCCTGACTTGCATGAGTAAAGCTCTGTATTCGTGACTTCAGCAGTAAGTAACAGACATCACATCCATGGAAGATTTCCAAGGTGAAAATTTATGATCAAACAGAACACGCTTCACTTTTGCCAAAAAACATCTTAAGGATCTCCAAGCAATTGGAGAAAATGTCATCTGATACCTTGCCGTAATGAATGGAACCATAAAATCTGCTGTCTATCAAAGATTGCTGAAGAATCTCTTTTTATCTGGGTTATGCAAAATGATCATGATCCAAAGCCCACAAGCAAGTCCAAATCTGTATGGCTCATACAGAATCAAAATGAAGGCTGTTCAAAATCTAGACTTAAAATTCTTGAAGAAATTTGATCCTCCAATGTGGCTGAACTAAAACAATAGTGCAAATAAGAGTGCTCTAAGATGTCTCCACAGCGATGTAAAAGACACATTTATCCCAAACTCTTGATGGCAACTGGTGCCTCAAAGGTCCAGACTGGTAAACAAAGCTACTTTCCATTCATAAATGAACTCAATCTTTTAGAAGTGCTTTTTATACTTCTTCAAGTTTTGGCTGCCTGACATTAAAGTGTGGTTGAAGATCTGAAACATTTAAATGTTGCAAAAAAGAGGAAAAAATGCAAGTGCCCTTTCATCCTCCCCAAGTTTTTGCCCACAGTAATTGTCTATAGGACTAACACAACTTTGTTGAATCATCATATTTTAGCTCTGCATTTGCTTCAAAAAGCCTGTTCAGAGGAGTCTCTAAGAAAAGGTTTTCAACTTGCCCATGGTTTACTTTTCTGCTGCTCCTCCCCCCTCCTGCTCTGTTTTCTCAGTGACCTCCCCCACCCTGCCCTCTCATCTTTTCTTCCTTAGGCAATTTTTTTGCCAAAGGAAAAAAAAAATGCTTTATTTATTTATTTTTTTGGACAAACCACTTCACTCGGCTCACTCACAATTGATCATGCCAGCATCAACACCAGAACTCTGTGTCTTAAAGGCAAGAATGTTCTTCCCACAAAGTCTGCAGAATAACCTTCTGATTCCAACGAATAAAACAACAACTAGGAACCAAATTCAGGACAAGAACAAAGAAGAAAAAGCTATCATAAATTGACCATATAAAACAAGTGTGACACATCAAGAAATGAAGGGAATTAAACCTAAATGGGAAACTAAGAATCAAACAGAATCTAAAGAACATGACGTACTTTTTGCACAAACACCATCAATATACTTGGCAGGATGGTTTGAAATAACAGACCAATCCAGCCCAGGCTGGAAACAATAGATTTGTTGCTGTGATCTCAAAGTTTCTCACCTAAAGAATGTAGGTTTTCTTCTTGAGAATGTACAGAATGACAGTTTTTGTACTTTCCATTCTATCATGAACTTTCCTGAACCAAAATAAAGTAAATTTGGCAATGAATAGACTGAAAAGAAAAACAAATGTCTCACAGAGGTTTCAAAACGATACAGTACTGCATTATTCGATGTAAGATGAAACATAGATATTTAAAATAATTACTGTCTCAGTGTCTTTCACCTGGTCACTTGTAGCTCCTCCAGTCTCAAACCCAAAAGGAAGGTCAGGGATGAAGTTTTATTATCAAACTTGATTACTGCAATGCTCTCCTTGTCAAAATTCCTGTGAAAAACAAGATGCTCAGAATGACGATGCCAGAATCCTGATGACGGTGTGTAAATGTGAACACACTACACCTGTTCTTTGGTCACTTCACTGGTTACCTGTTTCTGCTGGGATAAATACCAAAATCTCCCTGCTCACTTTTCACTGTCTGCACAAATCTCCTCACTCTTCAATATCCCTCACTTGCTCTCCGTTCCTCAAATGCAAACCGTCTTTGCATTCCCAGAATTCGTACCTGCACTATAGGTGACCGTGCTTTTTCTTGTGCTGTGGAATACCCTGCCTCTTCATCTGAGGGCTCCACGGAGTGTGACATGCTTCTAAAGAGGCCTACACACCTTTCTTTTTACTCATTGTTTTTAATGATTTCCTTTTACCTAGTGTGTCCAGTTCTAAGCTGTATTTTATGGTCGTTGTTTGGTGCTGTTTTATATTAACCAGTAAGCATAAAAATATTTCCCAGGTCTCTGTATTTGATGCTGCCCTGTCTGATCATTTCTCTGTTATCTTTGAAAGTACAATCTCTGTTGACTCACTTACCAAAACAGATGTTATTACAAAACGTTTTTTTACAGGCAAGACAACCGAAACTTTTAATCAAACCTACTCTTACTTCTCCGCTTGCCTTGTCGTCCCTCTCTGCTGTGACTAGATGAGTTGGTACATAATTTCCATTCTAAAATTTCAGACATAATTGATTCCACTGTGAAAGTGAAGATCGTGTCTGGAAGGAAGAAGTCTCTGTGGAGAACTGCTCCACTAGTTTGGTGTGGGATAAGCCTAAATCAAAGGGTTGAACATAAATGGATCAAAACTCTCATTTATTATGAAATCTACAAACAAAAGACTGCGAAACTATAACTCAACACTAACATTCAAGGGAAATGTTCTTTGCGGATATCAAAAACAAAAGCATTATCAATGCTTGAGTTTAATTTACCACAGTTGACTGTCGCTCCTGCAACTGTGGTATTTGAAGTCCACTCTAGCAGGGCGTGCAATGAAATTGCCAAGAAAATTCAAAAGTTCAGAGGATTAATCTGCACACCAATACCAAATCCAGTAACAATGCTATGCCCATCCATAACAAATGCAGAGAAAATGGCTGAATTTCAACAACTCAACCATGAAAACTTATAAGCTCCTCCTGCTGTCTAGATATCCTACCCACAACTTTCCTTAAAAAGTTCAGCCGCTTTGACGTCTTTCAGTCGGTTTCTGTGCAAACCACTTTACTGACACTGCCCTCGTCAAAGTGTTCAATGACATAAACATAAACACAGGCTGCGGAAGAACCACAACGTTGGTTCTGTTCAACCCAGCATTTCACGCTGTTGCCCATGACATAATATTGAAGCGACTGGAGAGATGGGTATAGCATTATCTGGTTCAATGCTAATTTGTTTTGAATCTTACCTAAAGAACAGGGATTTCTTTGTGTCAATTGGTCACCAGAGAGGACACGAGTCACGTGGGGGCACCCCAAGGTTCAATCCTGGGATCCCTCCTATTCAATATCTACATGCTCCCATTGGCTCAGGTTATAACAAGAAATAAGATTAGTTAATAAACATATTTCATGTTAGTAACTAACATTAAACATGTTAATAAACTTGAATTAATTGTTTTATTGATTGTAGCACTTTGAGATTTTGTAAATGTAAAGTCGATTCAAAATAAACTGTATTATTATTATTATTATTTATTATCAAACAATATCCTAAGCTTTGCACTGTTCAGTCCATCATCTGATAGTAGAAGGAGAATGGTACAACTCAATACACCTACCAAGAGATGACCGGGTGAGCAAGAAGAACATTGATTAAAGGAGCAGCCAAGACACTGATAGTTACAAAGGAGATGCAAAGATTTACAGCTTTTTTCCAGGAACTGGGATTGTAGTCGGGCTCTTGGTGGCACACTTGGAATCAGTTCAAGAAGATCCAAAATTCAAATCCCAGCCTAGCTCCTTTACTACACTGCATAAATAAATAAGCATAGACAATGGATATTGATGTATGGAATAGATGGAGACAACTTTGTCTATAAGAAAAATACAAATTGTTGATGTAATATATATTTTACATGTTTGTCTCTGAAATATGGTTCAATTAGTTAATCTAGTTAGGAATGTGGAATTTCTCAGCATATTTGACCTTGTAAAAGAACTCTAAACACATTGTTGTTCTACACTGGTCAGATGCCAAAACAGAAGAACATTTTATTTTAAGCTTTTAGTCAAAGTATATTTTGTATAAGTGGTCATGAATAAAACGATAAACCAAGAAAACACACAGTTGGACATTTACCCAGCTGTTGCAGCATTTGTTTCCTCTTATTAAGTCTTCTGTGTTAATAGTATTTTGGAATAAGAGCAGCACAAAGAGCTCAGATGAAGTCTCTCTTGAGGGCTACTGGTCAAAGGCTCATTTCTTCCTGAACAGCTGACAATTTCATGCCGTGTTCTCGCTCCCATAGCGTCACATTATTCTATTTCCGAAAAATGTTTTTGCATTTTGCTAATGGTAAAAACAAAGAAACAAACAAAAGAAAATTTGCAAAATATAGTCATGGATCCAGTTGACTTTATTCAATTTAGTCTTATCAGTTACTGTTAATCTTGTCATGGCTGTCACGGCTCGGATGACTGATCAGCAATGAGGATTGCATTGAAAGGCAGTTTATTTATTTGTCCAACTGGAAATACTTGTTTGTTTCGGTTCTTGCTCAAGAGCTCCTATGCCACAAATGCAATTTTTATCATGCATCTTTAAAAATATGCACTACACAACGAGTGACCGTGCAAGTTTCTACAGAAAACTGAAAAGGAAGGGAATGCACAAGTAACTTCCTGCTTGGAGCAATGAAGAGAAATGGAGCCGGTAAAATGATTGTCAGGAAACAAAGTTCAGCAGCAGTCTCAGTCACCTTATATGCTTCTAAGTGAGCTTATTTTCATTCTTTACATTTAGCCCGTTCTTCTACCAGCGCCTCACCCACAATCTGACCCTCACATCTCCATATTTATTCTCTGGTTCTCTTAAGTACCACATTAACATCAATTTACTCATTTAAGCTAGAATGTGTGGACAGCCGGCATGATGCTGCTCTCCAGCCAAATATGTAATTGAGCAAACAGCAGCTGCTTGAGCCGGATTTTAAAACACGTTCACATGTTCCATTAGGATCTGGACCCGCAAGCCCTTGGTGATGTGACTGGCTCCAGATGTTTTGTTTAACAGCGCCAAGACAAAAAAAAAAAAAAAAAAAAAAAAGAGGCCTCATAACAACAGCAGAGGAAGCAGCAGATGGGATGTAGGGAAGATTCTGTCACAAGAAATGAAGGATAATTGTTCCTGATGATTTTAACGATCCAAAATGAGCCCACTCGCTCGTTAAATCAGAGCATGTCTGTTTTTGCCAAACCCTCCTGAGTGATCACGTCCATTCCAAGGCATCCAAATGATAACACCGCAGGGATAATGTTTTGATTCTGGGGGAAAAAAAGGGTTCTCTGCTGCTGATTAACTCATATTTGTGGTGACATGATTCAAATGGTTATGGGTGACTAAGACAAAATCAAATGCAACTCCCCTCCTCCCCCAACCCCAGGATTTATTACTTAATGGATTTTTGTGCTTGCTTGTTTGCGACACTTGAACAAGGTTTGCATGTTTCTTGTTCATAGCAACTGGCCTGTGATTAATAACATGTAAATTATTGTCTCAGATGGTGCTGCCAGTAAATGCTTTCCTAGCCAGACAGCTGCGCTCTCAAGGGAAGCTTGTTGCTGTCGCTGCTGTCTTTAGGCTATTCATGTAGGATCAAGCTTTCAAAACTTCTTTTCTCATGACTCAAGTTTTCTTGCTTCCAGCTGCCCTGGCCAGGATGAAGATGCTCATTCACGTGTTTAGTTTCTCATGTCAGCATCCGTCTGAATGTTTTTCTTCATAAGGCAATTACTTGATTGCAAAGAAAAGATCCTAAAAGCTCCTCTGAAGCTTCTAGTTTATTTTATTTCTGATTTGCTTGACTTATAAGCAAAATCAAGGCATTTAGAACAACATTACATGGAGTCCCTTTGAAAGCTATTTACAACTCCTATACAACGTTTTTGCTATTGTGTCAGTGTTGTATGTATGTATGTATGTATGTATGTGTATTCATCCCACCAAAGCCAATCAGTTTTAGAACCATATTTTGTCATAATCATTGTTGCAAACATTCGGGGGTATGTCTGCCAGCTTTGTACATGTAGAGACTTTTCACTATTGTTCTTTGCAAAATACCTCAAGCTCATTTAGACTGCAAAGCACTTCAGCTTTTTAAATTGGATTTAGGTCTGGAATTGGAATGGGGTATCAATCATGTTTCTGTTATTCATATGCATGATCCTCAGTCCCAGTCTCAAAACTTGCAGCCTCATGTGGCTTTTCTTCTAGGATTGTTCTGTATGGTGGACTAGCTGGGACTGTTGCCTCGCAACTGTTGGTCCTGGATTCACATCCCAGTCAGGGGTCTTTAGAATGGAGTTTGCATGTTCTCCCAGAGCATGCATGTGTTCTCTCCAGGTACTCCTGCTTTCTCCTACAGTCTACAATCCTGACTGTATGGTTAACTGACCTCTCACAGTGTCGATGGTGTGTCCAAAGACATGTGCAGTATTAGTTGACTACATATATTGACTTGTATTTATGCTGAACAGTTTAATCTTGGTCTCACCTACCAGAGCATCTTCTTTTACATGTTTGCCGTGTGGCTCTTGCCAAACTGCAGATGAAGACTTTGTCTCAACTGTAATTTTCTTTGTATTCAACTAACATTTGTCCTGTTACTGATGGGATTTACACCAGATTTACATCATTTGCACTGATGCACAGTGCAAATTACACTGAAACAGAAAATAATTGGCCAAGGTTATGTCAAATCAAAAGATGCATTCAGTGATATCAAAGGACACGTCAAATGTTTTACTGGCAGTGGTAATAGATAGAGCCACAACTGTGTGGGTGAAAGTTGGTTGGTTTCATCAGAAAGCTTATTTATGCACACTGAGCTTGGCTCCTATAGTTTACCAGTGACTGGCACTTCAACATATTGTCTTGTCATGCCAACCATCTCACTTGTTTTACTTGGAAAATACTTCTACATAACAAATAATGGGCTCAGGTGTTGAAGCCATAGGAAGAGATTATGACTTGGCAATCTGAATGGAGCAGGACTTTTTCAACTAATTTATGATCTGACTGTTTAACTCGAAACCATATCCTGGGCGAGTCTTCAGTCCAACATACTGAGGGAGTCATAACATTTACTCCTAAGCCTGTGTAGAGACTGCATGCATGGAAAAATTTTTTGCACTGCTGAGGAAAGTGGAAAAGAAAAACCTTTCAAAAAATGCTAACAACTTACACATATTCACTCTGTAGGTGTATATAATAAATAGCAAAAACCCAGTTTTTGACATTTTTTAATGATAGAAAGAGCTTAACGCAATTAATACCTTAGAAATAATTGCACCCAAAATGATACATTTGACATTACAGGGTTAAAAAACTACCATGAATCATTGCTTCAAAATTTCTTGGATTGTTCATTATCACTTTCTTCTCTCTGGCTTTGATTTTGCAGTGAGTGTGTTGAGTAGACTTCACAACCGGTGTGTAACAGACACATAATAATTATATTCTATAATATATAATCCCATACTATAGTATAGGATTATAATAAAAGATCCCCTGACAAAGAGTGTTTGAAAAGCTGAAGTAACTCATTTGTGCAGAAGTGCTTCATTTTCTAGTTTTGTTGGAAAAATGGAGACCATTATTGTTAAGAGCATACAACTTCATAGGAAATTGTGTCTTCTTGATCCTGTTGAACTTCCAAAAGTAAAAAGATCAAATGAGACATTAAATAAGTATTCATATATTTGATCATGTATAAAAAAATTACAAATGAATACAATAAATAAATATTTCTGGAAATGCCTCAAAAATGTATGAAATACATAATTGTTAAATATTGAAATCATTGTTTAAAATGTATTCCCTATATCACAAATGTTATTTAATTACATAAACTGTCAGTTTGGTGTATTAAACTTTTAAATATGAATGATTAACTTCCACAACTTAACTGTAGACAAATCCCCCCATCTGAGATATGATTAAGGTAAATAAATAACTTTTTTTTTCTCCATTTAAAATGCATAAATTGTTTTTAACAAGTAAACATTTACCTATGCATAATAAGTAATATTTAATTCAAATATTGTTTTCAATATTTATATTTATTGGGTTTTTGCCCTTTTGACCTTCCATAGTAAATTGATTGTCTAAAATAATCTTACTATTTTATTTTAGTAAGTATTCACACAGTTGGACTGTGGAATTACAGTCATTGGAGCAAAACACGTTATCTTCAATTTTCAGTACTTTACATGCTTAAACAGTTAAACATAAAGGCTTCTCACAGCAGCTTAAAAGTTAGTAACATTCTTGCAAACTCTGGGATATAGTCACAAATGCAAACAAATACAACAACTCTAATTTCAGAAAGTTTGATTAAATATTTTTGACCCAGAGTGAATGCCTCTCCAGCATCAGCCAATGTGAGTTTTACAAGTCCTTCTTCTCATCTGCACTTACTTAAACACTTGTTTTCTCCTGTGGTTACGGCCTCTGTGGTTCTGATATCTACAGCTAACTGCTCCCTGTGCAGTAAACTCAACTACAAATCGTAAATTCAGCATAGATCTCGAATCTGGAGTGGTGTTTTTCCACATCATAGAATGAGCAGAAGGTAATTGGCATCAGGGGATTTTTTTTTTTTATGACGCATTCATCGGGGTGGCTTTTGTGTTTAACGATGCTGATGTAGCACACATCTGCTTGCTCAGAGCAAAACCCATCCAGTTTGATGAAGAACTCGATGCATCGGGCTTCGTGTAAACATAAAGTGGAGCGCGAAGATTGCTACGCTTTTTATGATCGTTCCTTTTTCCACCATCTGTCAAAGTGCCACAAGACTTTTCATCTGCTGTGACATGTTTAACACGGATGTCTCTCAGACTGTGTACACACAACAGAGACCATGTTAAAGTACAGCGGTCCAGGCAGAGGATGTTCTGAAATACCACAGCTTTATATTCAGCTTTAACTCCCTCAGAATTACTTCTCCTTTCCTGCATGGATCAGCAAATTTTTAAGGCTGAATGTTTAGGGAGTCACACAACTCATGAATGACCTTTGACTGTCTCAGACATAACACAGAGCAATGGTGCTGTAAATGTTCTACCATGATCTCTGGTTTACCTTATGAGCACTCTCATCAAAATTTATTTCTGCTACCTCAAATTATCGTCTGTCTTATAAACTGCTGGTTGACAGACAAGTGAGTGCACAGTCTTAAAGTGACGTCATGTAACCCGCTAATAAATTCTTTTTAGAAAAAAATAAAACACTTCCTGCATTCTTGCTGCAGAGACAGTTACTTCCCTAGAATTTTGTCTTTAGTTGTGTAATACTTCAAAGCCATATAGCTGATGAGATGTTATTTGGAATCTTATTTTTTTCTTGAATATATATATAAAAATGTCTGCATCAGGTCTTAGGTTTGTCTAGTTTTTAACACTTACAATACCCTGCTAAAATATTTTTTATTTTCACACCTTTTAACCATATACTCATATTATTTTGGTGGATTTTATGTGATAGACCAAAAAAGTGCACTGTTCACAAATATAAATTTGAAGTCTTGATACATATGTATTCAGTGTCTCTGAGTCCGTGCTTTACGAAACCACCCTGCTCTCAGTATGACTCTACCAGATTTGCAGATGCAGATAATAAAATAAAATAAAAAACCTGAAAGCCACAGAGTAGCTGTCTTCATCCTTAGCTTAAATAACACACAGCTTCTCTATTTGGATACACACAACACTTAGTTTAGACATTTAGTTGTGAAGAAATTTAAAACCACATAACATTTTCCTTCCACTTCATAAAAGGAAGGAAAACGTTGGACTCTGCAACATTTACAATCCAAACAGCCATTTTTGACCTCAGTCCAAATGCATAAAAATTCAGAGTCACAAATCATGACTTTTGGTGAAATGGTAGCTTTTGATGAATATCTTCTGTAGGAAATTCATTGTTTATTTTTTAAAGAACCATTATTTTATTTCTGTTTCTTGATTTTAGGATAAAGAAAAATACATAATTTTCTTATGTGCTATTGACATTTGTGGAAAAATTATTTAAAAAGGCTGTGAATACTTTTGCGATTCACTACATGATGTTTGGAAGCAGTAGGTCAGCTCATCTCTGGGAAAGCAAAGATTCAACGGACCTCTGAGCCAAGCTGTCATTACAGATGCTATAAGCTGCAAAGCCATTAAGTCTCTGTTCCTCTGTATAAACAAAGTGTTGTTCAGTTCTCCTCTTAGACAACTGGAGCCATAACAGACACCACAGAAACCCAAGCTTTCTGCTTATTAGAGACTCCCTGCATCCATGGCCTGTTTCATAAACCCCTCTACCCCTTCCTCTCTATCCCTTCCTCCCTTTTGCCTCCGATCTCATTCCTTGTGGGTTTTGGGTTGGCGAGTGCAAAGCGTCACAGAATCGGAGGCCAACTCGTTCACTCAGCTCTCGTTTTTTCCCACTCTTTATGAGCATTCCCTGTCTTCTTTTGGTCTGTGCTTCCTTTACTCCCTTTCTCAGGACTGGGCGTTCACCATTCTGGGATGCAAGGTACAGCCAAAGCTCATGTTTGGGAGGAACAATGAGATTTAGTCTCAAAGAAAACCAGGAAGCAAAGATGTGTGGAAACCATTGAGCCCATGCCACAGTGTGAGTGTCAGTCAGCCAGACTGTGGTGTGGTGTATAGGTGCAGGGCAGCAAGATTCCTCCCCTAAGAGTGATTTACCTCACACAGACAGAACCCACTGAACTCCACACATGGACACAGTCACCCGCACACTTTCTATGTGAGCACATAGAAAGTCTAAATCTTCTGTTTCCTTTCATTCACTGGGTAAATTTAATCACAAATCGTCCTGAGTCATCTAAGGTTCTCAAGCCTGCTTACTTTCCTTTCTTTATTTAACCAGGAATGTTCCATTAAGATACAATATCTACTGGAAAGTCCTCATTGAGATCAGTGTTAAAAAGAATTGGATGCACAAATACACAAAGCTAAAATACAAACACAGTGACTGCCATAATCAAAAACAAATATGGTTCTCAAGACAGAAAGCTTCAATAAAAACTTTAATTAAACTGCTGGTTAAAACTAATATCTTACAGTACCGGTAATTAATTCAATACAAGTTTGTTCTGTAAGTCATTCCATACGCAAGGAGAATGTTTAATAAGGAGTCGTTTTTGTACAAGCTCAAGGAACTGAAACCAAGAATTACATACATTTGGTTCAAATTGAGTCATGTTTCTTTTGTGCAGTTTAAATTTGGCACATGTTCACTAACAAAAGTTCCACCACACTGTATGTTTGAGAATTAATGAAATGCACACTAACTCTGCTGGCATTACATTTTAAACATGTGGCAGCCATATTGAATTTTAAGGTCATGTTAAGGAGAAATCTCTGAGTTTCTTAGATGGAAATATGACTTTAGCAGACTTCCTGGCTATATTTCCACCTGGGAACAAACACACTTTGACTTATGAGGGAAAAGTTCATGTACAGAGTTAATGAATAAGAATTGTATTTTCTTCTCGCCTTTTCATGTTTTTGAAAAAACACAACAAGCTGTAAGTTAAAGTCTAGCAGTATTACAGTTTTTAAATATGTTAAAATGGTGCTGCTTTGAAACATTTATATTTGCTTAGTGGGCACTTGATATGGATGTTTTAGAACCACTTGGAAGATTAAGTATTTCCAAGTGTATTTGACTGTTTTATGAGGTGCATACAAAAATAGCTGCTAAGAAGGAATCTACAGGGAGAGATAACAACCAAACAACATGTAGAAATGTAATGATTTGCACATATGGGAAGAAGGATTTCTATAAAGGTTCAGAGGAGGCTTGAAATAGGTTGTTAAAAATTTATATATGGTATCAGTTTTATGGCTACTTAAAATACACGCAGGGGAGATGTGCAATCAACAAAAAAATGATAGCAGTGTTTTACAGCTACATGTGGAATCCTGTTCCATAAATGGGGTTTTCCAGCAAAGGTCCCTTCATGGAGCAATAAATAACATGGCGTCAGAATAGGAGTTAGGAGGAGAAAAAGAGTAATCATAAGATGAAAGGGAGTCACGGTGTGAGGAGGGAGTTCAGACTCTGTAACTGGCATACATCCTCCCAGCCTACGGTTTCACGTTAATCATCAATAGGAATTTACTTAATTGGACCAACCACACTCTCCACTATTACATCCTATCCTTAAGGCTTCACAGTTTAAAAGAGAAGCATAATAGAAATTTGTAGGAGCTTTCTGGTACGACAGCTACTTATCAACTTTTTCAGTTTCAACTGACCTCCTGAGAAGAAAGCAACCCATAAAAGTGAACTGTTCATTTTATTCCGTGAACATTCAAAGAAACATCTGCTCATACATGCTTAAGTTGACCTTCATGTCTTTGAGGAACAACCTGACACCTCTTTGGCATGCTGACCTTTGACATTTGCACAGGAAAGGTCTGATGTGGAGAATTTAAAGTTACAAACTGCTGACAGAAAGCAAACATAATATCTTATGTACCTAAACAAAAGATCTGTCTATAGGACACTGTCTGGAGCGACTCTGGTTAGACTTGTTTATATAGATTTTTAACTGTTAAAACGTTTTAATGAAAATGACCAAAAGTTTACTGAGTTAACTACCCTTTAATCTGGATGGACAGCACTCTTGTGTTTTTGATTTTCATTTTTATTTGGATTATTTTGAGTTGCCATGTGTTACATTTAAATCAAGACAAGTCAAGGTGTCACATTCAAGACACTCGATCTACCATAAAAGGAGTTGAGAAGATTAAACCTTCCATGTTAGCATTAAAAGTGTTACAGTACACAAATGGCAATTGTCAAATATATTATGTCTTTAGGCCACATATATCAACAATTCAGAAGAAAAGCCTAAAAAATCTATAAGCTTTGTTTAAGCAAATTTAAATTAAAACACATTCAAATAAGAGAATGTTACTGACTGAGAGAAATAGTGTTGCTCAGTTACTGTGAAAGCTTAAGTATTTGATATATTGAGAACATCCTTAGTAATTAGTGAGGAACTCTTTCTCAGGAATTTCCACATGATGGGTTACTTATACTTGTCTAAACTGTATATCTTTGTGTGAGCGGACACCCGTCCGCAGTCATGTCACGTACACAACCACGCTGTGATAACAAAAACCTTGAATGTGTTGCAAGATTAATTAAAGAAATGATTACTAGCTGAATTTTGGTTAAGAAAAAAAAAAACAGACTGTGACTTGCCAGATGCCCTGCAGCTTGACTTCCAGTAAAAATAGTCTTTTATCAGATTTTGTTTTTCTTTTCAATTGATATCTTTACTCTGTGTTTAGAGGAAGGTTTTTCTGAAAATTATCATTGATCTGTTTACATTTAGCATTTTTGTTGATTGCATTGTCATGGTAGGGACATTTTCTCGTCATATATGTTGACAAGTAAACAAACCAAGAGAGGCTTGCCAACGAGTGTGAACATGCAGATTTGGAATGTCGTACTGAAGTCGCAGGTGTTACCTTTTAGAGAGAAAGCATGAAGTACGTGAGTCAGAATAATTACGGACCGCAGTGTATGTAAAAGAGAACGGTAGACAGAGGATTCATCTGCTGATTTCTTTTGTGACTGATTGTTTATTTCAATACGATGTGAGCAATGCTGTCTTGGAATGCTTATGACTAAACCTGCATGGTGGTGGGGCCCAGTCACAGACACAGAAAACATCACTGGACACACCTGATGGTGACGTGTCACCTCCTCAGGTGTCTGGTTCTGTTTTATGCCATTTCATGAGGAGTAAAGACAAGTGTACTTCTCTGAGAGGTTTCACACAATAAGAAATGACTATTACAGCAACTCTGAAGTTGCAGTTGTTACAGTTGCAGTCAGAGGTTTTTATACACTAATAGTCGGTATGTAGGCCATATTGAGTTTTGACTTTTATGTATGTATTTTAAAGTAGTTAAAATATGACATATTGATTTTTAAAAAAAAGGACCGGTGGCATTTATAATTTAGAGCCTATGTGAAATTGAAGTTGGGGGATAAATTCAATTTATCTATTAATCAAATTTTATGTTTTTGAGGATTTAACTTTTGAAAAATGTGGATTATTTTTTGATGCTATTGGATTATTTGGGCTTCCGTAATTTAGTGTGATATCATCTCGCTCAGGTCCAACTATCTTGTTTTAAAAGCACATTTTACAACTTGTGTTTATTTGGATTTGGAATTCAGATCAACTTCCAAAAGAGACATCTGAATTAAAACCACGTTTTTGAAAAATAATTCTGTATTTTCATTCTAAGAAAAGAAAGGGAGAACTGAAGATGAAACGATTGAAAATTAGATTTCTGGGCCATTTTGCCTACCCTTTTACAAAATGAATCCAAACTTCTTAAAAAATGTTAGAAGTTGTTTGTTCCACCCTGGAAAAAGAAACTTTTTGCATAAATCAACCCAAAATTAACATGACATTTGGGCTCATAATTAGCATATGTAACTTTGTGATCTTATCTGCTTGACAGCCAGTGTGTCTGTGACTACATCAGGAGGAAAACCTCGGAGTAATAACTCACAGCATGGTGACAGGAGCCGCTGCGATACCCTGTGCAGATACATGATCTAGCCTCAGGCTGCTGTGTTCACAGCCTCCATATTCCAGGAAGAGGAACAGCAGACCGTTCAACTGTCATCTACCAGGCCTTTATCATGGCCTGCCTATCCTGGTTTAAACGTATGTGTGTGGTGCAATGTGGGCCCTGATAGAGGAGAAAGTAAATTTACTCTGTCAGAGAAAGGGTGTGCTGCTGAAGGATAGGAAAGGCTTATAAAAAGTTGTTTTCTCACTTCCCTAGCAAATTTTAGTCTTAATTCAAATGAAAGCAGCTGCTTCACTTGAGGCTTATATAGTCATCAATTTTTCTTTTGAATTTGGGGCTAAACAGCTTTTGCTGAGTGTGACTCTTCTTCTCTACAAATTTCTCTTGATATAATCCTCCTCTACTCTGCATCACAAACCCTAAAGATACAAGAAGAATAAAAAATTAAGTCAACATAGAGGTTGATCAAATCTAATCCTGTTCACAAAGACTTTTGCATTTCTTTAGTCACAGGAAGAAACAAAAAACTTTATACGTTTACAGATTTAATATATAGACTGTGACAAAATATTTGTCAAAAATATTTTGTTGCTATTGATATTTCTTAGAGATACTGGAACTGGCCAAAATCAATATTAGAAGATGAGACCTGTACAAAAAGAGAGATTGGAAATTTGTCACATCTCTAGTGCCAATCTATAATATAATTCAATCTAATAGAAATATGTAAGCTGAGTATTTAATTTATAGATACCACTAAAGGGCCAGAGTACCACTAGTGTTACATGTACCACAGTTTGAGAACCATGACTTTTGACAGTGGGAGACTTATGCTCCAAAGCCACATCATGAATCAGGTCATTGTTGTCTGTTGTGCAGTGACAAAGAAGGCAGGTCCTGACAAACAGCAATAGTGCAGCAGACAACAACACCATCATGCAAAATACAGGTGGAAAAAGATAACACATACTTGAATTTACTTCATTTAGGATTTACACGAGACTTTCACAATGAAGCATTATATTCAAAGTAATTATCTAAAAACTAAAATAGAAGCTAGTAGGAACTATTCTTTCTTTTAAAGATCAAAAAAGATTTTAAAATACATATTCTGAATCTACATCCCAGGTTTCCCATTCTGGACACACACTGGTTTCCTGTGTCAGGGTGCCAGCACTCTGCAGACACTGATAACACTGTTTAGACTGGATTTTCTGCAGACGTGTCTGCCTGATTCCTACAACTAAATTGTTCTTGTGTTTTGATACAGTTTGGAAGAGAGAGATGGGGGTTAAGGCATAGAAAGGGGGAATGACTGATGAGGAGATTTAAAATAGCAAGAGAAGACTATTATGCAGGGACAGAGGGAGCAAATTCAGTTTTTTAGTTCTCTGAAAGTTGTAGAGGTGGCAAGTAGATGAAAAAGGTACCTGTGTGTTTTTTGCTCCTAAGAAACAGCTGTTGCTCAAAGTAGAATAAACTAGAAGAAACAAAAAATACACTACTAATAAAGCATTGAAAATCTGCCATGTTAGTATCCAAAAGAAAAACTGAAAGCGTGGCATGTTAATCTATTTACCCCCATGAGTGTAAACTTTGCAGAACCAATTGTTATTGCAAGTCTGAACTAGCTTTGCAGAGTGAGAGAGTGCCATTACTGCTCTTCTTATCTTTTTAAATACTGCCACACATTCTAAAATTGATTCAAGTTCAAATTGTGACTGGACCATTCTAACAAAAATAATTGATTCCAATTAGTCTGTTGTACTCCTGGCTGTGTATTTAGAGTGGTTACCCTCAAAACCACTCTATGTTGAACCTTTGATCCATCTCCAGTCTTTCTCAGTCTCTAGTAGCTTTACTTCCAGGATTGCCATCTTTTTAACTCTGACCAGTTTCTGTGTTCATGATGAATACTTTTACCAGGGTCATTACACAATATTGTTTTGAAACAGGTTTTTTTTTTTTTTGTGCTTGTGGCCTTTATAAGGTTGATTACAAAATGACCAATAAGCCACAAACCGAAATTTATTGGTTGAGTTCTCAGCAATTTAAGTGTTGCTGAAGTCTTTGCCTCACCATATTTTTGTTCCTTTCTACATTCTTTGTGAGTAGAAGTCAGTGGAAAGAAAGGCGCCACCTCAGAATAATGCTGCTTCTGTCATGTTTTATTATGTTTATTTTCTCCCATCCACATAGTTTTTCACTAAAAAGATAGCCTTCAGGCTCGTCCAACCAGAGCACCTCACGGTCCGGAAGAAGGTATTGTGGAAAAGTTCGAATGGGACTTTTTATGTCTTTCTCTCGACAATTCTTCTTTTCCCGTATCCATTAAAAGCCTGCAATAAATGTGAAGTGTGAACTAAGTGACAAACTGTGGATCTCTCTTGCTCCTCCAGAGTTACCATGAGCCTCTTAGACTCTATTTTTACTTTGCTTGCCAAGGTAGATGACTGGACATCAGTATTTGGAGGCGAGATTAAACTGTCTGAGATGTTGAAAACCTCTTCATTATGTTTGTTCACTAATTTTCTGTGACAAACATCTGAGGCCTTTATAGCACAGCTGAACTTCATGCTGATTAAATGTACTGCTATTTACTAATTAGGTGACTTCTGAATGCAACTGGTCACGCTAGTTTTTATTTAGTGGTATCAGAATAAGGTGGCACTTATTTGCATTACACTTTTTATTTATATTTATACATTTTTAATTTGTAACCATGTATTATTTTTCCCACTTCACATTCATGCTCTACTTTGTTCTGGTCTACTACATTTACCATAAAATATTTTAAAGTATATGTATGTGGTTGTAATGTGACAAAATGTGTTACCCAGGCACAGCTTGCTTTAAACAAGATTAAACTACAAGTGAAATCTACAGCTGCAGCCACAAAGCCCTCTACCAGCTCATCATTCATTTTTAAAATATGTTGCTGAGAGAATTTACAGCTGCAGTGAAAAGTTCTGCTCTTATTATGTGGAACAGAACAGACCCAGTTTGGCACAGAGCGAGCTCCTCAGAGTCCCAAGAGAGGCATCAGTTCTGCCCTACAGTGGGTCAGTTACAGCCAGCGTTTAACAGCAGGAGCATGTTATATGGACGCACACACACACACACACACACACGCACCCCGGTAAGCTTTGCCATTTCTAAGAACTAGCATGTAACAACTGATAGGCATGTTGAAGTTTTTCTACATGGTACAGTTTTTCAGCAGATAAAGAGGGAACAGTATGTTAAGTTAAGGCTGAGTAAAATACTGAGTAAATTTTTTGTAGGCAGCACGAATCAAAGATAATGTGGTCAACTTTATTTTATGCATCGGTTTGTGTTTCTCTGGTCTGCGCACATTACCAAGTAAACGTTATTACTGAGTCGATAGAAGGTTGATTTAATGTTACCAATGAAGTGAAAATGAAAATGTTCTAGACATAGAAAAATTAATGAAAAGTGTGTAAATTTTCCCTTGATCACCTCTGGTCAGTGGCTTGCAGGTCAGTTCCTAAAGAGAATGAGATTTTCTTCCTGTTCATTCAATGAAACATGACCCAGAACTCACAGCGAAAGTTCTGGGTCAGAAATCTGCTGTCAGGAAACCTCAAGCACATTTATAAATTTTTATGTGCTTTAATCCTTTGACTAAATAAAATCTAAGTTGATCTGGAAACTGGAAATTTGCGTCAACATAGAAAAGTTGACACAAGAGCTGTCAACTCTTGTGTCAAATATAAAAGTCAAAATATTCCATCCAAATGATATTTGCATACTTCTTACATTTTAGGGCATAAAGAGCTATGTTCTCTAAGATGATAAGAACAAAAAAGCATAATTTTTCATTCTCTAGCATTTACATTTAGAGCATGTAAGCGCCCAACAGCAATCATGAAGTCAGGAACATTTAACAAAAAAAAGCAGATCCAGATAAGACAGAGAAAAGCACAGACACAGGACAAATAAAAAAGCCACAAAGAGCAGTGAAATCAACAAAGAGGTCTTGTTGTTACAAGAACCGGATGTACAAGGAAAGCAGAGTGAAGTAATTGCAGCAAAGATCTCCACATCAAAACAAAGGCACAGAACCATGAAACCAAGACCCCCTTTTGGGAACCAGGATCTGGAGGTGCAAACATGGAAACAACAAAAACATTTGGAAACATCAAACAAAAATCCAACAGAATGACAGATGAAACCAAGAGCAAAAGATGAATCTGCTCTTGAGTAGAGTTACAGAACACTTCAGCAAAGGGAGTAATTTGTTTTCTTATTATGACAAACATAAGTTTCTGTTTAAAGCTTTCTTTAGTATTATTTATTTATTTAGAATGTGTGATTGCCAATTATTTCCATTACTTTGTAACTGCCATCCAACAAGCTTGCAAAACCATAATTTGTAAGTGGAAAGAAGCTTGAACTTCCTTATGAGCAGCATCTGCAATGAAGGAAATTATGTTATCTCAGGTGGGAAATATCTAAAAATCACCCAAGGCAGGAAAATTGTGAGTCCCTCCTGATATACAACCTTCAACCCTGAAGCTAAAGTCTGTTATATCCTGCTGTCTTTTGGCAGGGCATTCCTGTAGTAGGAAACTTTGAATTTGTTTCTTTCCACCCATCAATCTTGTATCATATTATATGAAGTCGAATTGATAATAACCATACAACTTTAAAACCAAATGCACAAGTTTGAATTTATTCTTTATGCTCTCCCGTCCAAAAAGGGTCACAATCTTACACATAGGCTATAGTCAAATGTCTATTAACATTAGCAACTAATAAATAAATTAACATTTCAATACTATTCCAAATGAATTAAATGAGTGTGTATTTACTTCTCACTAACACAATACCTTCTAAAACTGCAACTAGCCCTTGAAATTTTAATTTTATTTCTGATAGTTTGTCAAAGGTGTGAATTTGTTTTCATATTTTTCTTCTTCGCTCTGTTTAATAGTAAAATACTCAACAGCAAAGCGTTAAGAGTTTTGAAATTGATACTTTTTTACAACTTCAGAAGATTTCTCCATCTTTAATCAAACTACTATTAATTCAATACAATTATTAAGGATGTTGTAAAAATATTTAGAAGCAGACAGAAAATACAGTTCTAAAAAAAAAATAATCTAGAAATCAGTTTTCTTCTGTATTCATGATGCTTCCCTCTACACGCAAACAGCTCTTTCTCTACGCCTTTTATCCAGGAAACTCATGAACTTTTTTCTCTTCTCCCCATGGATTATTTTGAAATTCCTGCGTTTTGAAGTGTTAACAAGAACAGAAACACCAACCTCTAAATCCAACCTCAATAATGAGGACCACACAGGCAGACAGGCATGCCAGACCGAAGAGCATTTTTTATTTTTAAACAAAGAATGTTTTTATTAATGCTGTCTTTTAAAAAGCAAACCCAGAAATCGGCTAATCAGGCTTTCTTTGACAATGGAAATTTGTTGACATGATTTGTCAGACCTCCCTGACCTATTAAACCTTTGACCTCTTTGCTCAACTTCTCTTTATCTGTGGTCAAAGGTCAACATTCAGTGGTCAGCGCCGTCTATCACATGCCAGACGGCACTCACTCCTGTCGCAGTTTGAAACAACATCCAGAGCTCAAGCATCTTAATGAGCGTCGAGATGTTTTCAGTGGAGCGTGTGGGGAAGGTCATCAATTACCAGCAACAGAAGCTTGGCCCCCAGAAAGACTTGGAAGGGCTTTTCTCAATTAAATGTTTGACACAGAACGCAGTGAAAGTGTTGAAGGAACATTAAGATCTCCTAAAGTAGAGGAATCAGCTTTCCCTACAATAGTGCCAGCTCTCCGACTGCTTCAGTGTTTACACATTTGCGGTGCGCTTCCCATTTTTGTGAGCTGAAAAACAAGCATTCCCACGCATATGAGGCATGAAAGGCCATAGGGCCAATTATTTTAACCTGTTTCTAATTACCTTCTCTCAGAGGGTTTGGTGACTCATCAGGGAGCAGGAGAGTTACGACAATGCTGCTCATATTCAGGTTAGCACAGGCAGAGGTTTCCACCATTAAGATTAAGATACCGATAAGATTAAGTAGGAGTGAGTTACAGCAGGTAGTTCGGATAGTTTCCATTGTCAGTATATTTCCTTTGAAGCGTTTGAAGTCCTATCCAACAACATGATTGCTGTAAACTTCCTGTCAGGGCTATAGCAACAGATCCAACACGGTAGTTTAACATTACCGCCTCGCAAGCAAAACATGTAAAACTATTAACTTTAAATAATTGCATTTTTGATGCATTTGTTCAGAGCTGACTAATAAATTATAACCATTAAAAACTCCATTAAAATTCTAATTTTAAATCAGCCCAGCTCTAAGCAGAACGTTCCCAAAGAAGACAAATAAGACATTTATTGAAACTACTGCCATCTAATATGGTGGTAAAAAAAAAATAGCAATGTCCTCTTGTAAGCTTGACATATAACTGAAAGTAAGTGCTAATTAATTATGATTAATTTCTTCTGCTATGTCTGTATAAAATGCTGCTATATTCTATGACTACAAACATGTCAACAGCCATTCAAGGATCTTCATATTTATCTGTATCATGTAGATCTACGTTCAAAGTCTCTTAAACGCCGTTTTTATGAATCCTGATGGCTAGTTGGATCTTTAGTAACTTGTCTTCACCTCCTAGATCCCTAAATATGTAAAGATGCTACCATGTGACTAGATGACTCACCATTGTGTTGGCAAGCAGTTCAATGGATGTAGCTAATAAAATAACAAGTGAGTGTGTAAAGTCTTAATAAATTAATTCTCTCCCAGATATTTCTGTTCCCCTCGTAGATATTCCACTGACTGATTAATAGAGTTCTAAAAAATAAAAACTGTGATATTTGGAGCTTCTTCAGACAGCCACAATTTGCCCAAGGTGCTTCTCAACTTTTCAACATTACATAAATTCTCACAGTGATGTGACGAGTTAATGACATTTATTCAGAGAATCTGTCATGAATGCCACAGACGTTAATCCTATGAACGACTCTTGTCTTTGATCTTGTCAGTTTAAAATGACATTTGAGAAAACCTGTAGTTGCACAGAGAAAATGCCTTGTGACCAGAAACAGACGATTTCAGCTTAGCCAGCACTGAGCAGTAACTGGATGGTCGAAAACTCAAAATCTGTTTCTGGTCAAAAAATGCACCATACCTAAGAGCTGCCAGGTCGCATTAACAAAAGTTTTATTACAAGAAGCAGACTCTCCTTGATACAGTATGTATCTTGCAGTATCAGGGAGATACCCACTTGGGAAGGGCATGGGATCTCTCTAAGGATTCACCCATAAGGCCTCCTGATTAAATACCCAAACACCTTAGCATTCAGATAAACACATTGAATGCTAATTATGCTAATTGTTGACAACAGATATCTCAACATGTCCATTTCAGATCTCTAAGTCTCTGTTTTAAATGAATAAAACCAAGTAATACAGTGACTAAGTGACTGCTTCTGCTCTTAATAATGAATAATTAATGACCATTTACCCAAGCAAGACTAGACATTTTTTTTTAGAACTGTATTTTCTGTCTGCTTCTAAATATTTTTACAACATTCTTAATCTTGAGTACTCTTAGTTATAGTTCTCAAGAAGAAATCATAAATGGGCTAAAACAGCTTTTATTAACAAGATACGAAGCAGTTTGGTGGAAAGTGCATAATTTGGTGTTGGACGGAAGTCAAACTCAGGCAGGAGGTAGGCGGGTTCATGATGAGATGTTTATAAAAGAAATAAAATCACTACTTAAAACTACAGAGTGGAAACCAGCAGTGGCAAAGAGACAACATGACCAGTATGGTAGAAAAACAGAAAAAATTAAGTTTCCTGGAGCAAGAAATGGGTGAGTTTAACTGCAGCTGGGCAGGGAGCATAAGTGAGGAGGTTGAGGGAAAACTTATTTATAAAATCTAAATGCACAGGGAAAACACAGATCAGTGAACCATCTAACAAGATGCACAACAAACATGATAAAAAAAAATTAAGAATAACACAAAATGCAAATTCAAAGTGTAAATGGATTATGACAGGAAAGGCAAATAGACCAAATGTGCTGTTGTGAGTGCTAAAGTAAAGCTGGCTAAAAACAACAACAACAATGGCTGTGCTGACAGGAGTGATTGAAAGCACCCAAAGGACAGACGGGGAAATGCCGTACTTTCCATACGTTATCTGGCTTTGGAAACACGTGTGTATACACATGGTCTCCAGAGGGTCACCAAGCTCATTATATCAATGAGAAAATGTCCAAGCACTGCCGGTGAGGATAGCAAAATAAATTGCACAGCTCTCCTACGGAGGGTCTCAGGAGGGCGCATATGTTTTTGTACTACATAGTCATCAGGGAATAAAGGGAGTCTAAGGAGCAGCTAAAGGCCACTTTGTATCCCAGTCACACATATAACTGCATCCAGGGCCCAATTAAACGTTAAAACCCCTGAATTCACACACAGATAAATATCCCTAGACAATAACACCCTTCAGGTGTGCGGCTGTTAGAAAACGTACTGACATAAAAATCTAATAGTGTTTCATTATGTGGATTTACAGTCTATAAAATGGATGAATTTATATGCCCGTCAGTTTGACTCCAAGTTGGCTCCGCCGTAAAGTGAAAAATTTGACAAAGTGACCCATTTTGCTTTTTTTTTATGATCACCTACATGGGAGGAACCCCCTGCAGCTAGTTCCAGATGGGAGATGTGTACACAGCTTACAACTTGCTTTATGACTACAGATCCTACTAAGCAAAGTTCATTGTGAGATAATTACAGAGAAATATGAAGGGAAAGCTAAATCTTAGGGGGAATCCATGAGTATGAGGTCATAGGTTATTAGGAGTCAAACCAAGCTGAAGAACTACCTCTCAAACATAAACACATCTCTCCCCTAATAAGGGTTTATATAATTGGCACAGTTTAGTTATTTTTTTTCAAAGCAACTTCCCTTATTTCCTAAGGACAGGGAGGCATGAAAGAGCCAGAGCTCTTTACCTGTCTCCAGTCATAACATCACTTATTTGTCTTCACACATCAGTGGGCTTAATCTCCATAAACTAAAGCCAAGAAACAGACAGGACACAACATGAAATCAGTCACTTTGGTATAAAAGTGGCCTGTGCTTTTTTTTTTTTAATTAAATGGGAGACTTCTATTTTGAGTCATCTGACCTACAAATAATAGAAAAGCGAATGATGAATGAACAGAAGTGAAAACCTTTCTCTCAACATGATGAAAATTTTTAACAAGTTTGGACAAGTCGAGGATGCAAATGTGGGGCAGTTATTCAAACAAGATGTTAAGCCATTTTGAACAGTAATTTCAAAGTAATTTTGCATTTCGACATAACGTTCAAGTATCTCTACAGAATCTTTTAAAAGTATTTTACATTTTGTTATGCTACAACCACAAATCTTGATGCATTTTATTGCGATTCTTGATAATAAACCAGCAAAGAGCAGTTTGTGACAGTGAAGTAAAAGAAACATGACACTTAGAAATAGTTTTTATTTTCTTTCATTTTATTTTTATTCATATTTGTGAGGAGAAAAACTAATAGTTCTCCTGTCAATAGATGTGAATCTCTGCTGTTTACTTATAGTTACCGTGGACTTCTTGGCTACTTCCCTGATTATTGCACTGTTTTTTTCTGTTCTCTGACACAAATTGGTTTTGCAGGATTTTATTTAGTAATATCAGAGTAAATAGGGGGGTTAAAACAATTGCACAGAATACCATCAAGATTTTTATTTCTCACATTTTTATCAGACACGCTTGACTCAAAATTGTTGTGGCTTTGATGCCTCTGTGCATTTCTCACCCAGTTACCTGCTTACACTTATGGTGTCAAGTTTCAAAGAACACAGAATATATAGTTCATATAAGTGGTTCTTAATAATAAAATTGCTGAAGAAGATATAATCGTAAGAATTTTGTAATAATCAAATTAAAAAATGATCATCACTTTGTCACAGGCACATATCTGTTATGACTGATGAATCATAATTATAACCTTTTGCATTGACAAGCTTTCATCATTCTGCACTTTGAGACAAGACATGGCAGATAGAGTTGAAAGTCATATATTTGGTTTTTGCAGGTTTGTTGTAAAAGAAACCTACAAGAAGGCTAAAAGCTCAAATCTGCCATAACTCACTCTGCGTACTTTTTCATCACCAATAATATTACAGATAAAAACTATAAATTATTTGACATGTGTGATAAGTATGAATATAGCATCTCAGTAATTACAGTGTCTTGTTTATGTAGAGTGCCATCTTGTCACATTACGAACACAAACTTCGATGTATTTTAATATTGACCAATTTAATATATAAATGTGAAGAGGACGCTCATGGGAACCTTGTTTTACAAATCAAAATCTTCATATTCACCCTATTTTAATCAGACATGCCTGCGCAAAATCCTGTGGTATCAATTGTGTTCAAAAGTCACTTAGTAAAATCGAAACGGTCCATAATTGTGGAATGGACTGCAATCCATGTTCTGTGAAGCGCTGAGAGGCTATTAAATAGGATTAGTGGAAGAAATACCATGAAGAAGGCAAAGAAAATAACAAAAGAAAACAAAACACAGAAACAGGTCAGGGTGAGGGTGTGGAAAAGGGTAACGCAGGGTGTTGTTATAAACCATTATTTCTGGTTTCTTAGGAAGTATAGTTTAATCCATCCTCTAATAATAAAAATAATGTGGCACAACTGCAAACCTACAAAAGCCATGGGGATAGCAGTAGTGTTCAGAGAAGTAAAGACACCTTTGAAAGAGAGCCCTAAAAAGTCTTGTCAAAAGTTTTTTTTTTTTTTTTTTTACACGTCAGGTGGAGGCACAACAGCAGGTAGATAAAGTTCAGATTAAAACTAAACTTTTGGTCCAAACACAGAAGACTATGTGTAGATGAAAACTATCATTCTGAGCTCTCTGGGTAGCACAGTAGGGGCAGCATCATGCTGAGGGGACGTGGGAAAAGACAGACAGATAAACAGACAGGCAACCTGGGACAAATAATCCAGATATGCAGCCTGACCTTCACTGGAATGGTTCAGACCAAAGAATAAATATGTCTTAAAATAGACATGGTGAGGTCAGGACATAAATTTCATGAAGAATCCGTAATGATTTTAAAATTGATGTTCCCAGATTCTATCCATTCAATCGGAATAAGCGTAAGCTATTTTGCAAACAAAAGTTTGTAAGATTGTGAGTGTTTAGATGTGTTTAAAGCTGTGACATGCCCCAAAATACTTGCAGGAAAAGTTGGTTCTATCAAGTATTGAATCAAATACAAATTCACGCCACACCAATCAGCTTTTAAAAACCAATTTCTGCTTTCCTTCCACTTATCAATTAACTAACTAATCAATTAACACTGCTCGGTCTAATAAAATAAAATGAAATTGATCATTTCAAATACCTCAATTTCCTGTTTTGACAGTAGTGCAGTAGCGCCCTCTGCTGTCAGAAAAGCGCTTCACAGCAGAAAGCGACCGCTTGGCTCCCCTCTTTTCCTATTGGTTGATTTTGGCCATGTGACCAAAATAGCGTCATGGCGGCGGCCGTTGCAGCCAGGTCGAGCGTGGGACTGACTTTGAGGTTCTCCAGAGTTATCCCGGACTGTCGGTCATGTCCTTTGTACAGATTCAAGGGCTGCGTCGACAACACCGCCGGCTCTCAGAGGAGGGGCTCGTTTGATAATCTCCGGACGATAAATCGGCATTTACAGACCAGTATATGTGAGTGGTGTAGCTTGTTAGCAGTGTTTAGCATCATTTTTAGGGTGCATTTGTGAAGATAAACTGTTTTTTATAAGACATCTAATAAATAGTAACCGATCTTATGAATACTGCGTTGTTCATAATGCCTGCAAAGTTTGGCTTGTAATTTATATTTCAAACCAAACATTGTTTAAAAGTTCTTGTGTAACTTTTTCCCAGTTGGAGTTGTTATGAGGCTTCTGCGACATCTGTGCAGCAAATTGTAGATTCCCCTCTTTGATATGAAACAGTTATCCTGAAGTTACTGTTTCTTTTTCCAAAGGTCTCTCCCAAGCTGAAGAGGGGACCTCCAACGCAGAAGACCCAGATGATGTGTAAGTCCAAAGGGCTTTTATTGTGGAGTTATAACAGCTATAAACAGGGACTAATTAATAAAAATTAAATAAACCCACTAAAACGTTGAAAATTTTCTATTTTGAACTGGTTAAATTATAATTTTTGAATTATGTACTTTAGTTCACAGTCTTGGTTCATCAAAGACAAAATACTTTACATTTTCAGACACTGATTGTTATCTGCAAATGCTCCATTGTTTCAGTGATAACGGTCAACATTTTAGTTAAGCATTATCAGTATTTGTGTGGACATGATTACATTTTAAAAAGTCTTATGATAAATGTTATTTTCTGTTTATGTGGGTCATGAAAACCTGTGCCCTAAACCAGTGTTTTAATAATCATTTTCCAGAGAACAAAAGAGCAATGCGAATAGAAATTATTTTTACAGGCATCTAAGAAAAATGCAGTGGACATTCAATTTCAAATTAGACTGGCTGCCAGCAGCCAGTCATAGTGGAAAAAATATTCTTGTTCTGTGCCATTTTCTAGTTGTTAAATACAGTATTACACAAAATGACCAGATAAAAGATGTACAACAATGCCAATTTAAACTTTGAACTATTTTCAAAAAGACTGATCTCTGCAACATTAAAACATGGATAGAACTCCAACTATGTCAATTATAACTCTTCTTCTCTCCAATGTTTCTGTGAGTTTCTGGTGGTGCAGCTCTGTGCTGCCTTCAAGAGAATGGGACATCAGAGTATCATCCATAAAATTTCACCCAAATGGCATTTACTGTGTAAACCAGAGCTTTCAGTGGAAAAACAAAAGTTCCAGATCCTTTTAATGCCATACAAATATGGGACAGGAACATAGATTATATCTTTATATAGACCTGTCTATTGATTTATAGATTAATAGTTCGTTGCTCCATTCTATGCCACGGTTCTCCTGTTTCAGAGTTTTGCGCAATGTGTGCGTCGTCTTTTTTTTTTTTTACTTTTTTTTTTACCCCATAAGGCGTGGCGCGGTCTGGAAGCACGTATTGATGGAGAAAGGCAGACTGACGTAATTCAGCTCCGTTATTCTGATGTTTAAAATTCAAAAGTGCTGTGGTGTTACTATTTCATACCAGATCACTTACAGAACCAATGTTAACTCTATAAAATGAACACTCTCTATTGAGGTTTCACCCATGGAGGGATTTCTTTATTTAAATGGGTTCATTTTTTCTGAGGGATACACAGTGAGGGTATCGTGACATGTTTATAAGAGTGATTTTCTGTTGTCCTTCCATGGAAACGTGCAGCATCCAGACGAACATTAAAACATCAAAAATACCTGCAGCAAAAGTTCTGAGTTTTGCCTAAAATTGGGCTGAATACAAATGACATTTCCACAAACATCACAGTTATGCATTTCTATGTGTTTCGCATATGAATACTTTTGCAAGGCATCAGTTTTTTGTTTATTAATGTTATCATTTCTAACCTCCAGGGTCAACGTAATGTATATTGACCGCTCTGGCAAAAGAATCCCAGTTAAGGCCAAAGTTGGGGACAACGTCCTGTATTTGGCTCATAAACATGGAGTTGACCTTGAAGGTGAGGGTGGATGCAGCTTAACTAATGTATAATGCTGGAATAATTGGAACCCTTTATGTTTTCCTGTAGGAGCCTGTGAGGCATCGCTGGCCTGCTCAACATGCCACGTCTATGTGAGCTCTGCCCATCTCGACAAACTTCCAGAACCTGAAGAGAGGTACGTTTGCAGCTGAGTCTTTCCTGTATACTCTGGATCTCGGTAAAGGTTGACACATGTTTCGGTCCCCAGGGAGGATGACATGCTCGACATGGCACCCATGCTTCAGGAGAATTCCCGCCTGGGATGTCAGATCATTCTCACCCCGGATCTTGACGGCATTGAGCTCACTTTGCCCAAAGTCACCAGGAACTTCTATGTGGACGGCCATGTTCCCAAACCTCATTGAGCAGAGAAACAAAAGAGGAAAAGGGGGGACTGAATAAAGAAAGAGGGTGGTGCTATGAGCCAAACACCATGAGCAATGGAGGTGACCGAAGAGATGGAACATCTAGGATAGTTTTATCCACAGCAGCTCTGAGAGCGTCTTATTGACATTTCCAGTTGTTTATGCAATGTCGGGACAGATTTTAGATGAGATTGAGTCAAGCACTAAGAAAATCTGGTGATCTCAAAGGTTACATGCAAAAGAAACTGGTGGTTCAACTGATGATGTATTTATTGAAGTAAAAGGTTCGCCGGCCATTTTAAGATTTCATTCAATGTTACAGACTGCTCACTGCTCCAAAGTCAGTTTAAGACTGAGAGCAGAGTCGGTGTCTTTGCTGGTGAACGGCACATTCCTTTTTACAGCTTATGTACGCACAAATATCACAAAGTGATTATTTTTCTTACCAGTCTCTTGATCTTAATTGTCACACTTTATACTATGCATTGGACTTCCTTTTATGTACCATAGTCATTTGTAGATGTTACTGTGTTCTATGAAATTGGCCATAAGTCACATAAAAGGGTTTCCTTGTTGTTTGGCTATCAAGGCTGACAGAAAAGCCATGTAAGTGTACTTGATGTTTGAATTCCAGAATGATGCCGATACTTAATTCTCATTTGTTTAAACATTTCAAAACATGCAGATGGATTGGATTTGAATATAGTTTGCTAGTTGATTAATTTCAGGTGTGCCAAGATGGATAACATTGTGGGAGTTTACTCAAGTCTACTGTAATTGTCCAATATGCGCACAAATAGGATTTTATTTTTTTTATTATTATTAAAATGTTCAGACTGTGCAATAAAATCTGCTCAGAAACTCACTTGTAAGCAGCGCATTATTTGAATACATGCTTAATCAGAAAATCATCCGTCTGCCTTAAAAACAAACAACTAGTTTAATCCAAGGCTGACAAGCGGCCATTGCTCACCCTGCAACTACATCTGTTTCCACTGCAGCGTCAAGTAAAGTAATGGAGCCTAGTACCGATCAGCACTGTGCAGGTGCAATCTAGTAAACCAAAAACACCTGTGTGGCCTCAGGCAGACCCAAAACCCAGCTCATAGCTAACTGCTTAATCGGGTTGAGTTCCAAACAAATTCATTAACTTACATTTCCTCAACATTTTAAAGGGATTTATGTGATCCACGGTGAGTTTCAAAAGCGATTAGCTAATATTCGAACTATATGTCCTTAGCGGTTTGGTGCTGTTTGTGAGTTTTGTTGTGGGAAATATTCCTGCAAACATCCTTCTGACACCTGTCCAACGTCAGCTGAATTCATATCGTATTATGTCAAATCTTCAGACCTGAAAGTTTTAATTCGCAGTCTGATCCACCAGAAAATAGGATTTGTGCCTTGAATGTGTTTGATTCCATGACAACGGCCAGTCTTATTGATGTGATCCGCCGAGCTTGTGCGCTCGCGACAGTCTGCTTCAAGTGGCCGCGAAAAGCCTTCGACGTTCTAGAACGCAGAAAGTGCAACCTTTTCGTTCTAGAACGAATTTAAATGAGACCAAAGATTCCAATAATGATTACATTCTTTCTGGTGAGTTCTAAAAGTTACATTTTATTAAATGAGATCAAGTTTTAGGACGTCCATCACGTGTTTGCATTATTTTCTTTACCTTGCTAGTAAAAAAACAACAATTCTTCTTAGCCCATCTAAGCTGTTTATAGGCGATGTATTTGCTCAAAATGTTGTGAACTCCAGAGTTTATGTTGTCCGCTGTCAAACGTCAAATGGAAACAAGAACCCCAATTATGTGTAAAAGCCTTGAGTTGACGTTTTTAGAGAGAAGTAGTGATAGAAACTTCAAATCTTTACTCGGCTCAAAAATCTGGACGTGCAATCTGAACTCGTATCAGAATTTACGCGTTTTTGTATAGTTGTCATTTCTTAATATGATTTTGTATCTATCTATCTATCTATCTATCTATCTATCTATCTATCTATCTATCTATCTATCTATCTATCTATCTATCTATAGTGGCTTGTGGAGTTAATTTGTGGAAGAAATTATGGATTAAAACTTAAAATGTTGTATGACTAAGTCAATTAAAAAATGGGCAACTATAGGTGCTGCTGGTATCATGCTACCGAGTGATGTGATGGCTGTGCAGCACACTGGACATCATTGGATGTGAATGTTGTGTGTAAATGTAATGGATTATGTAGAAAAGAAAACGTTTTTTATGCTTTTGCAGAACATCAATGTATATAGACATCTTACAGAAGACTGTATGATGTAGATGTAGATTTTGTGGAATGTGTAAGTTTTTTTTTTTTTTTTTTTTTTTAGAATACCTAGAATGTTTAATTGTGACAGAGGACAAATTATATGAATATATATATATAAAGTAGGAAGTATGTGGATTCCATAAAAAAGTACATAGCATTAATCACATCAGTTGCTTCTTAAAATAGGGTTTCCAGTAAAGAGCGAGGTTAAGACCAGAATGACAGGGCAAATTATATAATCTATAGATCAGCTAACAGCCACTTTCTAGAAATAGACTGTGTTAGACTCGGAGTAGGCCAGCTGTAGCTTTTATTGAAAGTTGTTTCAATTCAATTGGTATGTGATAATTGTGGTAATTTATCTGCTTGTTTTGATCATTTTGCAGACAGTGGCTTAGCATGAGCACAGCGCCAAGGACAGAAGCTGCATTTACCCAGGACAACCAAAGCAAAGCAGAACACAATGATTCACATCCTGCCCTCTTCTACCTCTTTCATGAAGTTTCCAAGCTTGCAACACCAATCCACAGAAGTTTGTTTGACACAAATTCTGCTTCCAAAGAACCTAGTGAGGGATCAGATGGTAATAATTGCATAACTGAAAAGGAAGAGCGAGCCACTTTCAACCCTTTAGAGGATCCTTCAGGAGTAAAAGACGGGGATGAACATTTATTCCAGTCCTCTTGCAGTTCTCACCGACACAGTTTGTGTTGCATGATACCAAACAGCCCCTGGAAAGTCCTGAGTCTAATCAACCTGCACTGTGAAAGGCTACTTCATAATAAAGATGCTGAGGAGGCGGTCCTCAGTTTAGGATCATCTTCAAGAGTCAGTCACTTGAATGCCAAATTTGCAACTGCATCGCCAGGCACAACAAAGAGGGGAAATACAGAAGACAGTCTTGAGAGCACTTCAGGGCTGTCACTTCAACTCTGTGAGACACAGATATCTCCAGCATCTGTGGTGGATTTGAAAATGGGTAGCTCTGAAGAGGTTGTAGCAGATTCTGGTGAGGGTTGTAGCCTGCAGATACACTCTGCTGAGAAAATGTCTGCTCATGCTGTAGCTTTGCAGCCTCTGCAAAGTTACAGGGAGAAGCCAAGTGTTAGCAAACAGCAACCATCGATCCAGGAGTGCAAGAAGGACTGGTTTCTTACTGAAAAAGATCGTTTGAATGTATTGTTTCCTGAAAATGCTTTGCAGCAAGCACAAACCTCCAGTGTATGTTCTACTGCCCAGATTACTTTCAGTTCAACTTATATAGAGTGCAGAGATGTGCCACAACCAGTGCTAACACTAGACCACAATGCAAATGTTACTTTATCTACAGAGAAACCATGTAACACCCTGCTACCTCCTACCAGTGCAGGTCTGCTCTCACCGCAATCGGGACAACATGATCGATTCTCAGCATCTAAAACTGAATGCTGTCATGTTCCCCAGGAAGAAAGCCCCCCTGTAGCTGACTATAGCTTGCCATATGCAACAGATATTTGGAAGGTGAGCAATGATGAAAAAGATCAGCTTTCTACCAACAAATGTAGAACCAAGACCAGACGGAAACAGCCTCACCCTTCTCGCAGCGCTGATAGTCAGGACCCAGACTTCCAGGGTGTAACTTTCAGGATAGACACAGAGCTGGATGACAACAGGCAACAGTGTCGGCTTCTCATTACTTCAAAGTACAGGTGAAAATGGCTTTGGCACATTTTAATGATAACATTTTTGAAGTGTTTTTAATTTAATATGATTGCCGTAACAGTCTGCAACACGTGTGTCTGTCATAGCAAGGAGCCCTGCAAAAGTGTGAGGAAACCAAAGCTGAGGACACGGGCATTGCAGAAATTGGCTAAAACCAGCAGTTCAGATGAGGAGACTGACCACACTAATATCAATAGTAAGTAAAACATGAAATGCAAAACGTTTTGTAATAATATTCACTATTATTGGAGATCCCTAATAATCCACTGACCAGGCTTATACTGGCTCAAGCCAATCTACACTAGGAGGTCTACCAATTTTGATTGTAATCTGTTTAGTAGTTTAACACATGCAAATTAAACCACATTAAAATTGTTTTTATCCAGCTGATTAATTTGGCATTTAAAAAAAACAAAAATGCTGCAGGTTATGTGAAAGTTGTGATAGTTTTGAAGAGTATTCCAATATAAGCATGGAAGAACATATCAAATAGTTTATTTTTACTGAACCTAAAATCTAAGTGGTGCCCTTAATATAAAAAAACAAAACATCCATGTCTTAGGCAGACATACCAGTTTAATACTAAAGTATCAAATGTCGTCTATTGGCAAAACTTTAAAAAGTAATATGTGGAATGTCAATATCTCCACTAGGGGGCGCAACTAGACCACTATCTTTCACCATTAGTCTGAGTAAAACTTCTGGGATTATTGGTAAAAATAGAATTATGTCTGAAATGACTTGCACTAATGAATATTTGAAAAAACATGAGTCCAAATTGTTTGTAATTGACTGTAAGCATGTAATGCTTGTATGAATCATAATCTATCATATGCAGCATAGATTTTCTCTCAAATGTTCCTTTCATTTCATATGTTGGTCAGCACACTTTCCCAGACATCTTTTAGAGGGTGAAATTCAAAATGCATTTACAAATTAATGTCAAACTCTTTTTAAGTATCCATAATTTATATTTTACTAGTATTTATTTTAGGACTTCACACTCTTGAAGTTCATAATTGTATGAATGCTTTCATGACAGAGTCAACTTATTGGTCATTAACGAGACAAAAAAATCCCAAAATGTTCAGTGGTGTTACATGTATTACTTTAGATTGAGACTAGTGCTTGATGATGATAATTTTTTTACTTCTGTAATACAAAACTGATACAGCTGTAATTCTGTGTCATCAGAAGGAAAAGTCTGTGCATCCTGCTGCACCAGGAAGACTCCCATGTGGAGGGATGCAGAGGATGGGACTCCTCTCTGTAATGCTTGTGGCATAAGGTAGATCTAAAGTCTTAAAAACCCTTTCAGCTTACTGTAATTTCTAATGGGTTTTTTTCAGTTCTTCAAATGATTTTCTCCTCTTAATATCAGGGCTAATCATAGATATTTTGAATGTATGTGCATCTTCTAAGAGAGATATACTTTGTGGAAGGGCTAAAAATAAGTCTGTAATCTCAACAGTAAAATTTTTTTTGTCCTTTTTTTTGAAGGTATAAGAAATACAGAGTCCGCTGTGTCAAATGCTGGCATATTCCCCGGAAAGAGGGCAACTCCAGCTCGCTGTGCATCAGGTGTGGAAACTTGGTGAAACTCACCTCAGCTCAGCGGAAACATTCCTCTTAGGCTGCACACACATGCCGGTTTTTTATGTTTATTCTTGGCAAAGCTAGGAATGAACGAGATCAGAGCTGCTTTTTTGTTTACTTGTTTACAGTTAAGTGCAGGTAACGATGCAAAAAAAGTTTGAAAAGAGTTGTAAATGCTTTACAATTGTTGTCAGAGCATAAAGTGAAGAATTGATGCCAGTTTGTGCATCTTAATTTTTATGCATCAAGTGTGATGGTGTTTAGGCAGCGTTTTGTGTGTGTGGATAGAAACATTTACTTATATGGAGATTGAAGCTTTTGTGGACAAGTTGTACGTCATGTAGCCTCAAAAACAGGATGCTGAAAGATTTCTGAAACATTGCAGAAAGTTTACCTTTATTACTGTTGATATCTTGTCATTTAACTTTGTTTTTCCGTGTAATGACTATCAGTTATGCCTGGTGGCTCCAGTATTTAATGGTAATATTTGCTGATATTAACTTCAAAAACAATTTATTGCTTTTGACCCTGACAGTGATTCTGTCTGCTAAATCCAGTGGGTAAACATGCACAAGTTACATTTTATTTTGTCTTGTTGTATTGTTGGTTGTACTTGTTGGCAAAATACATTTTGAAGGCTGAAGTGATGCACTTTCTGTTGCCTCTAAGAAAGAAAAACAAGCAGTTATTTTGTGTATTTGCGTGGGCTTTGGTCTGTAGTAAATTCAAAAATAAACATCTGATATGTTTTCCACTTCTTTCATGTGTGCAAATAAAATCTGTACAGCTGACATAAGTACACTGTGATAATTACAGGGATTACAGCATAAAATAACGGTTTTAGAGAGGTGCACAGATTATATTGGAGGTAACAAATTCTCCATAATGAGGCTTCCCACAGTTTCCCCCAGCCGTCCAAGTGGGTGGCCTCAAACAAATTGATACAACGCAGCTATTATATCAAAATGGATTACGTCTTCAACGGTTTCCTCTCTCACCATGTGCCAAAACATTTAGGAAGGAGAAACACTGGTGGAAATGAGCGCTGTGTAAGCCAAGAACATAAAACAAACAGCAGCTTCATAAATTTCACGTGTCCTCTCAGATTTCCTATAAAAAACATTTTGAAACTCACCTGTTACAGTCAATTAAATGGAACTGTAAATGCAAGTTATAACAAACACACTAATGAAGTTTGTGTATGCATGTTATTTCCAGAGGCAAACTTTTGATTTCAATTAATGCCAAATGGGACTTGAGTGATCATCTTTACATTGCCTTGCAAAAGTTTTCCGTCCCCTTAAACTTTTTTCACCTTTTGTTGCACGACATACAGAAACTTCTATGTTCTCTGGGATTTTATGTGTTAGACCACCTAAAAGTGTGGTGTGCATTTGTATTCAACTTCCTGCATTAAACCTTAAATAAAATTCAATGCAACCCATTGCACTGATCAGATGAGATCAGTGCAAAGCTGAACATTTTTCTTTAAATACAAAAAGCTATGTGTGCTGGAAAACTTGCACTAAACACTAGGGTTGTGTAATTTTAGCGATTCTACGATATTTATTGATATGTTTTTCACTCAAAGTATCGATTTTTCATCTGTGAGTATCGATACATTAAATGACAGCAATCACACATGACATTTATTACGCAGTTGCACGTATACATTAAAAATGACATGTAATGAAACAAGTTACAATTAATTAAATGAAATGAAATGGATAAATTACATTTATCCAATATAAGTGAATAAGACAAAAAAGGTTCCTTTTCTGCATAACCAAATACACAAAGCCACACAATAAACATTTAAACAAAGAAAATGTATAACAAAAACATTTATTACACCAGTATTAAATGTTGCCAAATGGGACTTGAGTGATCAGTGTTCAATAAGTTCAATCCAAGTCTATGGAACAGTCAGAAAATGTCACCAAAATCACTCCGTCCCTCTAAAATCTTAATGTATAGAATCATATTGTGAGCAGAATATTGCGCATTGTATTGTATCATGAGATTAGTGTATCGCTACAGCCTTACTACACACCATACTGAATATGCAGGTGCCAGCATTATGCTGTGGGAATCATCAGGTCCCAATAAATTTGTTTAAGTGGATGGGAAGATGGATAAAGCTATATACAGGTGACTCCTGGACAAAAACCTGACAATAAAAAAACTGGCCATTTTTTGAGGCCAGCTGAGCTCTCCTCGCATTGATCTGATGAAACTTTGTAAATAACATGCAAAAGAATTAATGTGGTGAGCTGGTAGAGATGTACTCTATGAGACTTGGAAAAAAAATTACCAAAATCTTACAAAGAACATTGAAATTGTGCTTATAAAAAGCTGTAACAGCATTGCTATGAACAATTATGTTTAAGTTTGACATCTTAATGTGTTTAAAAGATTGTTCCATTTCTAGGAAAAAGTTTAGCAGCAGTGGCTTGTAAACTTGGACGTGTTATAGTTCATATTTTGCTGGCAAATAAGGGCGCTTTGTCTGATGTTAGCATTTTGGGTTGAGTCTGCAGGGGGCAAAGGAGGAGGATGTTTAGAGTGGGAGGCTGCACTTAGACGCAGTCAGATGCTTTATGTTTTTGTTAATGAAAAGGGAGCAGGGGGTCCTTCCCATTAGACAGGCTCTGATTTCCCCTGTTGGGGCCGTAGTCTCTCCACTGGCTACCCTCTGGACCATGACGCTGGACCCCAGACCCATGGATGAGACGGACATTGACGTGGAGGGTCAGAGCGACTGTGAAGACGCGGAGTTTTCTGTGTTCAGTGAGAAATCCGCGTCCTCTGCTCCTGCTGTCCCCAAACAGGACGGTCAGAGCAGGAGATCCGCCTCTAAGCCTCCGTTCTCTTACATCGCCCTCATCACCATGGCGATCCTCCAGAGTCCGAAGAAGAGGCTGACCCTCAGTGAGATCTGTCACTTCATCCTTCAGCGCTTCGCCTACTATCGGGAGAGGTTCCCGGCGTGGCAGAACTCCATCCGCCACAACCTGTCGCTAAATGACTGCTTCGTGAAAATGCCACGGGAGCCCGGGAATCCTGGCAAGGGGAACTACTGGACGCTGGATCCCATGTCGGCCGACATGTTCGCAAACGGGAGCTTTCTTCGCAGGAGGAAACGCTTCAAGCGGCAGCAGTTGTTTCTTGGAGCGCTCAAGGAGCACAGGGCGCAGGAGCGACGCAGCCCGGCGGCGGGGTCGCCGTTTGGCTCCGGACTCCATTGTCCCGATTCAAGCCTCCAAGCGGGCTCGGGAGGCCGGCTACGACTTCAAGTTTGTCCCGGTGTGCCACCTGCGGGCTGCATGATCCCGGCGCTCTCCTCGCTCCTCTCCAGGAATCCTCTGCTCATGTTTGAACACTGGAACTCAGGATTCCCAGCAATAGCTCAAAATCTTGTCCTTCCTTCCGCCTCGCTGCACGGATTACCGTCCTATCCAGCTTCTCAGATGCCAGTTTTCCCCTTGAAAGTGTCGCCCTGTTTGATCTAAAATATTGCATTGACTTGAACTGCAAACATCCAGACGGTATGACGGTACATATGTTTCTCAGTCCAACAGGCCGTGTTTCTAAATATGACTGTCTCACATTTAGCGCTGGTTTAAATAAATATGTTTCATTATAAACTAATAGTCTCAGTTTGAATTAATCAAACAATTATAATTTATGCTATTTTTTTTCAATTGTGAAAAAGTCAAGTTTAAAAATATTTAAGAAAAACTGAGACAAAAAAGCAATAAATAATCAAATAATGTTCAGACAGTTGTATTCAGGCATAACATTTATTAATCAGAGAGACGCACGAAGAAAAAATAATTTAGGGAAAAACATGCGACACATAATCATTCATTACATTTACAACGGACTACAGCAACGATGTAAAAAACTGTTTTTGCTGCAATTTTAGACTCCAAGTTGAATTTATTTTTGGGTGAATGTTTGCGTCATGTTTGAAAAAGGCCCAGATTTAAATGTAAGAAGTGGCGAATATCACAGATGAAATCATCGGTAGGTGATCTAAAATTTTCAAACGACACTGATTAGCTGCAGTTTGATTGCTTAAAATGTGGAAACAGACTAATCTGTTCGTTGTAAAATCAAAAATGATACCAAACTGATAAATGGACGAAAGGCTATAAGATTTGATGAGACTTTAGAGTTAGGGAGATCCAGTCCATATTTAATGCATTTGCCTTAAACCTAAGTAATGTTTACTATTCTTACACTTGAAATGTGTTTACATACAATATAGAGGAAAATGTTAATAAAATCAAACCTAAAAACACTTTTTGTTTTATTTATCCTAACCTGGTACAAACCAGCTCCTTGTCCTGATTGCTGTGCTGCAAGCGAGAGTATATTCGAGCGAACTGTAGAGGAAGGCAATGTCTAAAATATCTCAAATTGATTCTTCTGAAATATTTACACATTACTGTTTTTGTTTTTTGTTTTAAGCTCTGAGCCAGATATTGAAGGTAGGATGTGCGAATTGCATGAGTGTAAATGGGAGGATGGACATCTGCAGCTAAACATTGTTGCTCTATCTGTTTCACTTGCAAAAAAAAAAGAAATGCTGGAAATATTACGATCTCTTCCAAAGTGAAACATACAAGAAAAAATAAAAAAAAATTGCTGTGGATATTTAGAATTTTATTAAATGACATCTTGTCGTATTGTCCTATTTTAAGAGGCATTAAGGTCCCCGAGAGGCTTTTAGCATGACCTGTCCAAATTCACGTAAGCCCAAAATGTTTTATACCCCTGGTAAATTTGGATTCATTATTTGCTTAATTTTAATTTTAATTTATTTTAATTAAGATGCTTGTTTCTGATAGGGAATGAGGCAGACGTCTTTCAAAAAATAGAACAATAATAAAATGAGTACTGATTTAAAATCAAATAAGAAATGTAATTTATATATATATATTTTTTTAAATAGCATGTCAAAAAATATTTCTACCCTTCTCAGTAATCAATGGAAACGTTTTTGTTGTCCTGACTCTTTTTTATTTTTTTGTCTTCACTGGTATTTTGATTATTTATGTTTGGTGATGAGCTTCACAGATTTTGAGGTCAGAGGCCTCCATGCAATCATCGTACGTTTGTTTGTGCCCCTCAGCAATAATTATTATATTTAGCTAAATATAATAATTTAGCTCAACAAACTAGTCTGGCCTTCAGTCTAATAATGATTCTCAGTTTCTCTGCCTCCATGTTGTTTATACTCCGGGTCCATGGTGAGGAGGAGGGGTTGGATCTGTGCCCTCTAACTATGGGCAAGAATATTTTTTCATACACTGGTTTGTGAATAAAAAAGTAGGTCTGATGTTGACAAAAACTGTTTCTACTTATATGAACCTCAGCATCACTAACAGTGTTTAAATATCCATAAGGTGAAGTCTGTGAGAGGGAGACCAGGTTTATTGGCCGAATTTAAAATCAATCTCTAATTATCGGCTATTTGCTGTGATGTATTTGTGAACAAACCCAATTCAAACACAAAGATTGCACCATATTGCAGCCATGGTCACACAACAATCAAACTATCAAGATGATTCTTTAAACTTTTACAAAGTAAACTTCCTAATTAAATACTAAATGTAATTCTTTTTTTCTTAGCCTATTGCATTAAATAAAATGTTATAACATTGTCATTCTCTATAAATGAATGCTACAAGTTTAGATATATGATCTGTGTTTCAATTCAACCATTTCTAGGGGTCCCTGAATGTCTGGAGGCCCCTGAATGGTCCCTACCAGCAGCTAGTGAGTTTTCTTTGCCTTTATATCCCAGTCTTACAATTCTATATCTCAGAGGTGCTAACATCAAAAAATTATATACAGTTAACCCCTTTGAGCTTTTTTGATCTATACAGCAGTCTGCAGCCAAGTTGTTCTAGAGATTAAATAGATATTATTAGGGCTTAATTAGTAAAATGGCAGCAAATTTGCTTATTTCATAACTTCATAACCAGAGACCTTTTCTCCTCTGGTCTGTTTAACAGCTACAGTCTCAGATCAACACAGCCCTCCAGGACTCTCAGCAACAGAAACAGCACCTTTATACCTTCAGGGGAAAATACACTACATTTGCTTTGCATTGTCCCCGCATCATGGCAATGATATAGTGGGATCCATTTAGATTCTTAATTAATATGGGTTGTTGCTATGTTGTTGTACAGCGTTTTAACATCTTGTTCAATGTGCCCTTTTTTAACTTTGAGCCCCTGCCCCTACAAAGGTCTCTGCACGGCCCTGCTCACTCAGAAAAAAGCAAAAAAAAAAAAAAAAACACTTTGATTAAATAAAAAAAAAATCCTTTAAACCTAAACTAGGATTTTTGTAATAGACCCGAAGAGAAAAGCACATAAAATGAAGGAACATGTTTATACTTTGTTTTCAAATTGTTTAATAAAAAACTGAAAACAGGGATGTGAATTTGTCAGGGCTGGAAGCAAAGCCATTGATGACGTCATTGTAACAGATGTCATGGCCAACTGTGTGGTTGGTGCTAATAAGTACAAGGCCACTGAGTCGTTCCTGTGCCAATGGGGAACTTAGGTAAATTCTGATTAATTTCAGTTTGGAAAAACTCCGTCCTGCTGAAGCAACTATTAGATGTAGGCTTTCCTGAGTAAGCCAAAGATTTGGGAACAACTCGCAAATTGTAATTATGCTTAACCGCATGTCCCCAAAAGCAGCGGCAGCCAACAGTAGAATAACATTAAGCTATTGTTTGTGTACCAACTATAAAAATAATTAAGAGTAGTTTTTCATGTGTAATAGCATGTAGTTTGTATTATTACATTTTATTTAATACATAGGATATATATATATATATATATATATATATATGGCTTTGCTATGTGCATTGTCCTCCTCTAAATTCAATCTAGCATTAACTGTATTAAAAGTATCAGATATCTTCAGAAGTAATCTAATAAGTAAATAGGGTTTATCTGTGGGTAATTTAATCCCTGCTCTGTTGAGGTTTGTTTGAGAACATTAGTTAAACAACTTCATGAAGATCAAGAAACACAGCAGGGAGAAAGTTATGGAGAATAACATGAAAATTGATGTTCAGAGTTTATATAGTTGCTCAAAGCTGGTGGAGAAATTCACCAAAGTTGATGAAAATTGCAACAGAAAGTGGTTCATCAAACTGATTAAATCAGGGAACTGGACGCCACATTTTCAGACTTTGGGTGTCAAAATATGAAATGTATCAGTACCAATGACAACGATACAATCCCACAGCATTATGCTACCACAACGATGCTCTGAAAGTCTAAGTTTGATTTTTCAAAAATATGTCTTGTCATTGTGACTAGAAATTTCAGTCTTTCTCCAGGACGCATGTAGCTCGTTCATGCAGTCAAATCTCAGGAACATCCTTCTTGGTCTGCATCCGGTAAGTCCATACTGATCTAAAATTTGGTTCTCTGTGGACGATGTCATTGTTGTTTCAAAGTTCATGACAGGAATTAAAATGTACCCCAAACACCAAAGCCTACAAAAGCATAACAGATGATCCAAACAGTTATTGGTCATCACAGTTTGAACCTTGTCAAAGTTCCTCAGATATTCATGGTACAGCAGCACAGATGAAAAACAACTTTAAAACATGTTAAAGGACACCTTAGTTTTCCCAGTGCTAACAAGAAAATTCAGTTTGTAATCTGATGTAATCTATTTCTAATGAAGATAAATTCAGTGCCACTTTAATGCCTCATGAAATGTAGTGTCAGCAAACTAAAATATTCAGAATTTAAGCATAAATCCAGCAATTAAAAAGAAACAATATTTAGCTGCAAAATATCACAGAGACCATAAAATGTATGTAATGACAGCAAGGCGCACCTTTAGCCCCACAATAATGGAGACTAGATCGTTGTTCCAGAGGAAAATACTTACTTTGCAATGTAAACCATCATCTGGTGTCTTTTCATTGTATAATGTGGTCTTGACAGATAAATGATAAACACATGTTGGGTAACTGTCATCAAAAATCTACAGGTTTATGTAGAGAATAAAACACACTAAAACACTATCCCAGCTGCCTCTCATTGAGACTGTTATGTTGCTTTGCTAATCGCCCAAAATTACTTTGCCCTTCAAAAGCGCAGATTTTCTGTCATCTGTGAGATCCATAAACAGCATCCTGCTAAGTATTTCCATGCAGGGATGCAAGACTACCAGTCAGAAATGCAGAACACTTTCTGTGAATGATTCACTGTTAATACCACATCTAATATGTAATACAAGCTGAAGACAGGAGGCCAATTTTTCCAGCTGCATTGTCTTTCACAGATGTTGGCTTCCTCTGGAAGTCCTGGAACAATCCAGCTTCAGCTTCCAGTCACTTTATTCATTTTCAGTGAAAAGATTTTTTTACAGGCTGAAGAAGAACTTGTAATCTGTGTACAGTAATACAGGGCAGAATGGTGAATAAGTGCCAAATCAGAAGTCTAATCTTGTGGGAGTCTCTGCTGAATTAATTTAGAAACATTCAAAAGCAGGTATTTTCATGAAAGGAAGTAAACCTTTTTTTCCTGTCTATTAAATCAGACCAAACCTGACCCGTTTTAGATCAGTTAGGGTAGCCAGAATAATTGTGTGATGTTCAATCCAAAATGTTGACTTTTTTGTCCTTCAGCCACCCTTTATTAATTTGGCACCCTGATTGGGGTCATTGTCTGTTTGGAAGAGACATTTGTGTTGAAGCTTTACCTTTATGAGATGTTGCTTTAATAATTACCACATGATGCTCTGTCCTTGTGATGTCTATTTAGGATACCTGCCCCTCCTGTTGCATAATCTTTCAAGGAGGATAAACACATTAAGGATTAAGGGCCACATAAAAAACTCTGACAGGCCAGATTTGGCCCCCGGGCCTTCAGTTTGTCATGTGTGTTAAGCACTTCGTATTTTCAAGAAAAATCTTCAACAGCTCAATGAAAGTTTTGACTAAAAATTAGAAATTGCAAATAATACTGCCTCATAGGAATTTAATGCAACCTTTTAATTTCGATTATGCTAAGGGAACATAATCAAAAAGATTACAGAAGTAAATAAACATAAAAAAGATTACACTATATTTTGTCAATGTCAGAAAAGTATTAAGAGTTAATGTTAAAGATGTTAATGTTGGAAATACACCTCATGCTCAATACAAGCTACAAGAAAAAAACATTTCATGTATACATTTGTTTTATATAAATTGAAATCATATCATTTATCATTTGACTTTGTTCATTTCTCATTAAAGATTTTTGGTCAACCTTTCAAAAATGGTCCATTTGTCAAAACTGAGGTATAGGCTTTTCATTTGATTGGGCAAAGCAAGTAATTATTTCACTCCCTATAGGCTTAGTGGGTTGCTGCAATGTGGAGGTGTGACTTTCTTGTGCGTCTCCCTCCATTTCATTTAAGTTGAAAATTTTTAAAGCAATCTGCTCAGTTTCCTCTTCCTTCCCACATTCAAACAAGCACGCAAACCAACCATCACCAAGGTAAGCCAGGTCAGAGTAACCACTGGGGCCCCTGTAAAGGATCCAGGGTTCACTCCATGTATTTGGATCGGATGGGGATTTGTTCAGAAACACACCCAAATCAAGTCGTTTTCTTTTATGGCTTGGGTGTGTGTATAAAAGCCAGTGAGTTGTATCGCCTCCGGCTGCTGAGTCTTTGTTTTGGGCTGGGAAGGATACCACACTTCCCTGACAGCCACAACCTGTTTCCACAAGCTTTTTGTCACTGTGTATTGCAAACATTTGTCCTTTACTGTCACTGGAAGCTTCCACCCGATGCCCTTCGCTACTGCGGGCATTGCAATAGATGAACCTACCATTTGCATCACAAACCTCAGCCATTTGACACTCTATTGATTGTCCTTCAAACAAAGTGCCAAACTGCCAGTTTACACCATAATCGTCACTGTACATGGAGACAGCGCGTGGTACAGGCCTAACAGGTTTTACACCAACATAAGCATAAGCTGGAATCATCAATCTACCACTCTCTGTTTGAAGACCATGACCTGGCCCAATTGCAAAGGTCACCCAGTCCCTACTCAAATGTTCAGTCAGATCAGTCAGTCCACTCCAGGTTTCTCCAAGATCATCACTCGTGACGTAGCAGAGCCGGGTTTTGTTGCAGTAATTGCCAATTTGCCACCATTCTGTGCAGTTTCCTTCTACGCAGATGAAAAACAGGAAGAGCTTCCCGTTTGTCCTGTCGTACACTGGACAGGGATTCATAGTGCGGTAACCATCAATGTGCGCTTCTTCCACAACTTTCTGCTCAGTCCACTGCAAAACAGGATATTCAGAGGGATTGAGTGTAAGAGACAGTGTGCTCGACAGAAAAAATGTAAAATGAGAAGCCGTGCAGCAACTAAACAGTTAACTGGGTGGGGGGATACCTCAACTGTAACTCTGTTGGTTTCCCTCTGCAGCGCTCCCTTTTTCATAGCCAGCTCCTCCGCCATATGATCGGCTTTTTCTGTTCTCCGCTCAGCAAAAGCCAGAAGAGTTTCTCCCACGGACAGAAGAGCAGGAATCCTGTAAACCTTGGGTTTACAGGATGATTGTGGAGCATTGTGTAACTTGTCCATTGCTGGAAAGATAAGGACGTAGCTCTGTGACTGTCATCACCGAGTAGTGATGTGTCGGTCTTCTTCTTCCTACTTTTTATTGGCGGTTGGCAAGAAACGTTTGGTAGTGCCGCCACCTACTGGTATGGAGTATGGTTCAGGATGATCTTTACATACACAGATAAATACTATATATAATCACATTTTATGAAACAGTTTAGTTTTTTTTTTTTAAATCTAATGATTTTTATATTTGCTACTTCAGTTCCTATTCAATTTCTAACGTTTTCCTTAACATTTTTAAACTCTCTTCTTTGTCTCTCCTTCATATTTGGCATTCTAATATAACATGCTCTGTTGTTAAATAGGTCAGTGATCACATTTATGCTTTTGTATTTTAAAAAGTGTATATTTAAGTAATGTTCATCCAAGTCTAAATCTTATTCATTTTTCCTCTTTTCTTATTTCTTCTTCCAGTCCTTATTTCTCCTACTATGTTTTAAATTTTATAAAACCGTCTTCCTTTTCTTTCTTTATTGCACTTTTCTTGCCATTCTTTCACCACTTTTTGTTTGAAAATGTTCTTTTCCTTGGATTTGCTCGGCTTAATTATGAAGCTAATGGGAATTTGCTTCATAATTCCCATTATGAAGCAAATGGGAATTTGCTTCATAATGGGAAAATTTGCCATCTTATCTGCCATCTCATTTCTTTTTATTCCAACATCCTGGTAACCACTAAAATGTTGCTGTTAAATATTCTGTACTTTAAATAATGAAATGAATATTTCTAGTAAAATGTCTGGCCTACTAATCTGAATGATTATATTTTAATGCAGAGCTTAAAACTGAACAAATAATTGTTTTTAATGGTTTTATTTCTTCTTATTTTATAGCCAACAATACTGGCAAAATTTCACCATATACAACAGTCCATTGGTGATTCGTTTCTCTGTTTAAGTTAAATTCCAGTACAACACATGCTATTACTACTGTAGATTTGAACATATTGATAGTAAATGTTTAAATATAATTCTACTGAATGATGATCTATAATGTGATTTATCTTTTTTTTTTCTTTTCCATTAATTTCATATCCACTATTGCTTCTGGTAAAATCCTGGGGGGTATAACTAATATGGGTGTTGTTTAATGTCAAAACTATTCATTTGAAGTTCTTTTACTTTCTTCTTAACTATCCATCCAAAACTCCTCATTTCTTTTTTTTTTTTTTTTTTGTATCCCAGCATTGATTTAAAATTTCCCATGTTGGATGAGTCATAGCATTGCCTTGTAAATTTAACCAGTAATTTGTTTCTGATTGTGTTCTATAATGGTCCTCCCTGGCTTTTCTTAAGCACAAACTAATTTCCCTTTGATCCTTTGCTGGGACTTTCTCTTTGTTTTGAGTTTTGGCCAGTTTAATAGCCAAACAAATCCTTCCAAACATAGTGATAACACCCTGGGAAATGAATGGTCTCAAAATGATTAAAATCCCAAAATGATCATGATACACTTGTCACGATCATCATGATTATCATTAGCTTGATCATGATGAATGCACACTTGTAACAACTGATCACTCTTTGACATATCACAATAATATTGTATATAACTTTTATGAAGACTAGGACAAATCAAAACTATATACTGTATTTAAGTTCTTTACACCAGTTATATTAGCTGTAACATAACTTGAACAAAATCCCAAAGATTTGTTTTAGCAGCCAACCATGAATCAGTACCATGCATGGACCGCTACCAGTGGTGGTTATTTAAGGAATCATATCCTGGGAAAGCCCCTCCTTCTGTCAGCCCCCAACCAATTAAAATGCAAACAATTATCAGGTTTTTGTTTTCAGAAGAAAGCAGGTAACCTACTCTCCCAGTACTCTGCAGCAAGCAAGGGAAACTTATTTCACTGCACATATCCCTTTCCAATGCTGCGCTGGGCAACTGCCCTCATAACCCATATCGAAAACCACAGTTGATTGTTACCAGGTAGCAGATATCATAAGTTACCCTGCTTTCTTCCCATCTATCCTTTTTTCTTTTTGTTCTCCTTCCTACAACCCATTGCTTTGTATCCACTTCTGTTTCTAATACTCTTAGACATGGCAGGTGCCTGAGAGAAAAGCCAGGGGAAAGAGAAGAAGGGCGTTCATCATAAGTCATTACTTAGCTCTGGGCTGACCATTTCAATAAACGTCTATTTTAACTGGAGAATTGACTTATGATCTTTGAAGTTCTAAAAACTACGTTTAAAGTAGAAAATACATTTAGAACAGAGTGTAGAGTTTGAAAATCACTTATCAGACCAGGATTAAAATAGAAAGGTCAGTTTAACAGGTAGCTTTATGTTTCTATTGATGCTCACTTCTTTTACTGTGCCAAGAACATTTTAGAGGGCAACATCATATTTTAGGGATGGGACTGATCCAATTTGATGAGGGTGTCAGAACTGAAATTGACACCATGTGTAACGGAATATTAGGAGTCGGCATCTGGATCCGTTCACCAACACAGATTCCATCCAAAAACCTAAGTGGGGAGAGAACTTAATGACACAATGTTTTTACCTCCTTAATAACATGCTTAGATAGGAAAACAACTACTACATAAACTAATAAAAACCATGAATTTAAAGGTAAATAACATTAAGTGATGTATATGCTTACATTGATCAGATGAATGAATGAGCTGATTGTGTTCTGTAGGAGTTTCACACTGCACTGCATTAGAGGGAGGGCAAGCAGTTAGGAAAGTGAGAGAGCGATGACTTGCTTGTTTTGTACTGTTGTGTTGACAACCCTCCCTTCTGGTTGGGACCACCCTGCTCGCCGCTCAGCTCTCAATAAAACAAGCTCTCCTTCACCCTCGCTTGTTCCTTTCTCAAGTCATTTGTGAGTTCTTTGACTTTTGTTTTTTTCTTCTTTTCAAGTGACCCCCTGCTTTGTTCGTTCATTCTGACAACACACATTATACTGGTTTTAGTTCATGAAGGAAGGGTTGAAGACTTTTGGAAAGACCTGTCATTATGACCCCTGGCTGAGCATTATGGTGGTCAACAGACTGGAAACATTATCTTGCAATGTCACCATTAGTGAAGCAACGAAGAAACTTTATCTAGTACCTGGACTGAAGCTAATGATGCTCTAAAGAGCAGCTGTGTAGTAATCCTGAGGCGGGTTAGATTATATAATGAGTTCTGAATTGTTATATAAAACCGCAAAAAATAAACCTTTTTAGAAGTTCTGAAGCAGATGTATAAAACCTCACAACTTCCTTTAACATCTGTGCATCTTCAACCTAAAAAGTGACCAGTTGCACAATATACAGAAGACTGCTGATGGCTTCACATGATCCCTAATTTTTATTTATTTTTTTTTTGAGGGGGGGTTGTGCATTTAACTACTTAATTCTTCTAAATCAATCAGTCTAAGCTGAAGGGATTCTAATGTAAATCGGAGAGAAAATGTTTGAGAGAAATTAAAAGAGAAGGAAGAAATTAAAGTATAAGAACCGGTTAATCAACGTTGTACACACAACAAGCATTACGATTCTCTTCTGGTTCTGGCTTTAGACATTTCTGGAGACCTCCCAGTTTTGATTCAGATCAAGGTGACACACTTAAAGACAGTTAATGCTGATGCTAAGCTTTAAAGAAATGTAAGAAAGTATATGGTGTAAACAAAAACATTTCATTTGAGTGGGCACAACTTTCTGTTTCTGGTTCTGAGTGTGTCAGAAGTCACAGGACTTGGTTTCCCTGACAACCAGGTGCTTCTGGAGGAGGAGTCATCATAAAAACTGATCAATGAATTAGAAGGAAACTTTGGGAAACCTCAGAGCAATAACAAAATATTCTCCTCTGTCAACAAACTATTCTTGTAGAGCAGTTTTTTTTTTATCCCTGGGAAGTTTTTACATCCATGATTTTTGTGGTGGAAATTTTACTCTGTGCAAAATAAATCACTACAGTAAATAGTATGACACCCCCAACTTTAATGACACAGTGAGTTTCCAGAACGCTTTCACATACATGTGTAAAGAGGGTGTGTGACTTTGAAAACTGTTAAAAGACTGTGTGAAGCTTGAATTGTTTATAGCAACACCCATAGTGCTGATGTACTGTTCTCTTTGCTGCAGAGAGCAATAAAGCTCAGGACTCAGTCCTTGTTAAAACGGTTTCCATTTCAGTTTTGCAAACAACAACAACAAGAAAAATTCACCTCAGAGTTTAACACTAATCAATGTTTAAAGGTAACCTGTCTCAATATATGAAAGTTCTGACATAAATTGTCAGGCAATAAGACTTCAATATCTGTGTGTAAAGCTTCGAGGTTATACGCTTTCTCATACAGTTTTTTCTTTGTTCCTCACTTTGACAGCATGTTGTAAACTTAAAAAAATATAGTGAAATGAAAGGAGTAAAGAACAAAATACATCTTAAGCCTAAAGATGCTATCTTTAGCAGAGGAGCAAATACTATATGATATCTATCAGAGTGTGTCATCTTTGATTATTTTTTCACCAGTAGAATTTGGGAATACGTTGTGTCTTTATAGGAAAAATTATAAAGATACCACAAGAAGCTTACAAAGATATGGCTAACAACTATAAGAAGGTCTGTAATGCCAATGAAGATTTTCCCCAGATTATTCAAGAGAGTGTAAATCTTTTCTGAAACTGTTTTTTTTAGGTGGAATTGTCCTTTGTTTTGAATCAGTGGTTATATATTTTTTACAATCTTTTGAGAGTCGTTTGTCTCATATCAGAAATAGTCTTCTAGACTGACTAAAAGTTCCATAAGAAAGGTTGGAAATCAATCTGCAACAAATTTAACAATTATTCCAACATGCAACAACGTTAACTGAAAACAAATGGCAGAACAAACTGTGGACTGAAACCTCAGTGCATACCAGGCCACATTTGGAAACCTGGCTCTCTGTGCTGTCCAGTTTCTGTGCTCAGGCGAAACCTCTATGTGTGAGAGAGAGAGAGCGAAAGAGAATGCCTGTTTGTTATCTTTAAGAGTATTCTGTTTAAAACATCTGAAGAGGCAATAAACAGATTTTTTTTTTTTTGTGAAAGGAAAAAGCCTCGGCGCAGCTGTGCTGAACTGTAATCCACCAGACGTCCGGAGAGACACCACAAAGGATGGCTGAGTGGCGACCACATGATGCTGGGATTCACTTCAAATATCTGATGATGTGAAACAAGACAGATGCATGGACACGTGGAAAAGGCCGGATTCTTCACCAGGGTCTCAGCTTACACAAAGGAAAAGCTGGAAATACATCTGAACAGAAGAAGCAATAGAGCGATCCAAACAAAAGCCTTGGAGGAAAACATGGAGTCTTTTTTAGAGAAGTAGTGTTGGAGGTCTTATAAAATGACAATATTCAAGCAATATTCAGGAAACATAAACATGTCACATACATCATACAGCTGTGCCTTTTGAGCTGTTCTTTATTTCCTCCCGTAGGTCTTGGATGCATAGAGTACTCATGTTAGACACACATCACTTATATGATGACAGATATTTAACACAGATGTACTCAAGCTGGAGCAAAAGCCTACGCAGGGCCACACGCATGCATCAAATCCATAGATTTCACTGTAGCCACAAATCTGAACAATTACACCAGACAACCTTGAATTTTAGAGCGATCCTTGCACTACATACGTATGTCTGCTAGTATTTTATTGGCCTTTACAATGAGTAAAAAGGACAAGTTTTGCAGCTCAACTTTGAAAGAACAACCGTTATTACAGAGTCAGGTGGGATGAAACTTTGCAGCAGCCAGTGTGCAGAGAATCAGTGAAAAGAGTTTCTCTAGTTCCAGCTAATGTAGCATGCCAACAGAGCGTAGGGCGACTGAATCATCAGTTATTTGTATTTGTCTTTCCAGGGCTGCTGGTTTAACTTAATACCTCGTTATGTGAGCAGGCTGTGAGGTCAGCAGAGTCAGTGGGCAGAAGGGAAGCAAGTAAAGGCCCAGCATGCACAGGAAAAAGGTTTAATACAAACAGAGCTCATACAAACATAAACTCTCCTGCTTTATTTAGTGGTCTATGGCAAAAAAAAAAAAAAAACTCATAAATACTCCTTTTTTTTCCTGTCATTTAAGAGGGTAATTTTAACATCGTGTGGTGCAACTAGCCACATCTTTTTCCTGTTAAATTTTATTAATTTGGCCTTTTCTTTCATCGTGAATTTATTGGACTTTAGAAAGAGCTTAGCCATTGTTAACTGTGTAAACAGCTGTAAACCACACACAGACACCACACTGCAGAGAAAAGAAACAGGCGAGTCAGGCAGAAAAAAACACGTAGCTCGCCAAAATGTACAAAATCATTGCAAAAGAATTTGTAACTTTTGAACTTTTACCTATTTTATTGCATCATATTTGATCAGTTTTTCTTTGCTTAAGATTTTTTACAAACGTAAATCTGAAAAATATGGCATGTATTTGCATTTAATCCATATTACTCTGATACTCCTGAATGAAATCTAATTCTAGCAGTTATCTCTTTAAAGGTTATCTAATTTGTATATAATCCTAGTATAAATCCAACTGTTCTATGTAGGTTTGCTAGAGAAGATTAGTGAACCAACAGCATCAGAAATTTAAAGTAGTCAAGTGACCAGTGGACTCAATCCAACTGTCACAAGACTGGAAAATGATGTTCAAAGACTCTTTTTTTATCCAGTTTAAATGACCAGGAAGTTATTTATTTTGCACACAGAACTTTGTAAAACACTTCATATTTAAATGGTAGAGTCACCAATGCACCTGTAGCTGCAGTTACAGAGAAAAGTAGTTGTACAAAATTTTCACTGACAAATTTCTGACACACTTTTTAGATTTTTGTAAACGTACTGTCCGTTAAGTTTTACTGATCAGTGTATTGATGAACACTTAAATCATGACTTTTCATTCATGACATGTTCAAGTTTGAATGATTGTATAATTGTGTGTTGTTTGATTTTGTTTTAAGCTGCTATTTGTTGTTTTGCAACCTACTTGACGAAACTAAAGTCAAATTTTCATAAATTTTTAAACAAGTTGCACATTAAAAACGTGTGATGACAAGAGAAAGAGGGTTAGGATAAAAATATAAACTTCATTCATAGGTGTTTAAAGATTTTTGATATTTTAAAGGAAAAATACACATAAAAAAGCAAATCTCTCTTTTCTCTTAATACAAATGATAAAAATGAATTCACTGACTGGTCTACAATAAGGTTTTGGTACTGTGAACACGTCCAGTTTCATTATGTCATATCAACAGCCTCCTAAAAAACACACAGTTACAGGAGGTGGTGATAATCTGTGGTTTGTAGTGCAGTATGGCCGCCTGCAGAGGTTCCTCCAGCAGAACAGGAGAGAACAGAACAAGTGTTTGTGGATGTACAGGGTGTGAGTGATGTATATAACCCGACGACTGACAAACAGGAAGCAACACTCTCTTAATATTCATAGGGAATCACAGCGAAGGAGAGCAACAATGCATGCTGTTGTTAGAGACAAATCATGTTTTATTCTCTTCTCTTTATTCTGCAAACCGGCTCTGTATCCAGACCAGCACATCTGGTGGGCAGATGTTTATCTATACTCTGTCCCTTATTTTCTCTCCATCGTTCCTTTGTGTTCCTCTGGGCAGGCCTGGTGTTAATCTTTCTCTCCTCCACCTGGCCTAGACCACCCACGCTCAGAGCAGCACGGAGCGGCCCACCAGCAGAGAGTGTATGTGTTCGAGGGTGTGTGCAGCACAACTTTGGGCAAACAAAGGGAGACCTGTACTTACATTCATACAGAAGCAACTGTAACATGAAGATTTCTAAAACATGTGAAGCACACAATTAATGCATTTTGCATGGATACTGATTCATATTGACGTTATGTTTTGTGCCTTTCAGCGAAACTCAAAATGTCTGCATTCTGTATAGATTTAAAGAAATTCAACTGCAGTCCAACAAAAGATTTAGATATAATGAAAATGAATGGAAAAAAACACACATCCAGATAAATTGTCAAAAGATGAAGAAACACGTAGACAAAACTGTATTTCTGGAAAAATGCAATGAAGTGGGTTGAAGGATTGTCTTCTCTTTGACTTTTTCGCCATCTGGTGGAGGGACAATGAAAGTGCACAAAGCGGCAGTCAAGCTTGGGTTTTTCCTTCCTGCAAGTAATAAAATGGTTACGATCGATTTGAAGAACCACACGAGGGCAACAACGTGTAAGAGATGCACTTTTTTCCTTTCTGACCTGTGAGCTTGAAATAAAAGTGAGCAAACTCACAAAACAGTAAAAATTCAGTTTTAGGATAAAAGCACTTACACGTACATCTCTAAAAATTATACTTTCCCGTATTATTTAGAATCATTGCACATTAAGTAAAAATATTTCAAGTCTTCACTTCTTGTCATTTGAAAGATTATGACATACGGGTAATGAAAACACAAAATTCAGGTTCTCAGAAAATTAGAATATTATGAAAAAGTTAAATATTGGAAACACATTGTGTCCCACATATTTATTTATTTATTTATTTGTTTATTTATCTTTACTTATGTCGTGTCTTTTGGTACTTTTGGTATTGGTTTGCAGCCTCGGTATTATTATTGTTTGCCCTTATCTGGCCACTCTTCTGAAATCTTTCCATGAGGCACTCCTAGGTTTATGCTGCAGTCATACTTTACAATGAATATTATTTTTTTCTCCGTCATTATACAATGTCAACATTTTGTTTTGTTCTGTTATTTCCTTTGCATCTACTGATCCCATAGAAACTCCTTGTCTGACTACAACCTGATTTAAAATCAGCTCTTCATTTTGTCTCCTTCATGATGACAGCTTTGTTGTGCTTCTCATACTTGGAATACAATTCTGAGTAACACTAGAATTGTTATTTTAAGATCATCTTAAAAATTGACTCTTGGAAAGCCAAAAATAACAACATTAATTATATGCAAACATGTATGGATTTTAAGGTTGTTTTTTGCATTTCTTATTTCTTATTTTGTGGTTTTTGTTCTTGTACTTCTTATGTGCTTTAACATCAACCTGTAAATCTCACTGGAGACGGAAATTGGATATCTGGCTATAATCTTACGTATTTGCATGTCAATGGTCATAACCATGCATTGTTACATTTTTTTAAACTTGAACATATAAATTATATGAAAGGACACACAAAACCTACTCTCTTTTTGTTTTCACATGCATACCTATAATTATGTCATTTTCTAGAAGTCTGTAAGTGTTTCCTGTCCAGATATAGTAAACACAAAAAGTAGACCATGCCGGAGCAAAATGCACTGCTCCCTCTTCAATAAATAACTAAGCACAAACAGGAACCAGTTTATTATGAATTAGCAGTGTAAAGTGAGGAGCATGTGGAAAAGTGATGCAGTGTTTCCTATTATTGCAGGATGGAGGTTGACAACAGGGCCAAGCCTCGCTGGTCGAGCTGTGAACACACCAGTGGAATTTGGACGGCTGCAGTGCTGATGATGAGAAATATGAGAGAGGAAGACACAATATGCTGTTGTTCCAAAAAACACACACACACACACGCTACATGCTTAGTGATGATCACAAGCCCATGCGCTCCACCACATGCACTGGAACAGCAAAGAGCATGTTTGGTGCTCCTGTGTGGAGAATCAAACACACTCAGAAAGGCTATTGTCAGCGCTCGTGTCATCTGAAAATATTTGTGATTGCGCTGCCAAAAAGTGGAAGTGGATGTGAGGTTGTTTTAAGTGCTATCGTCAAGTTCTGCACGTAATGACGCTTCGGAGTCAAAGGTCATCCAGTGAGTCAGAGCTTCATACCACTCAACTCCTGCTCATCTCTGCTCTGCTAACTCTCTGCACTTAGCTAGTATCACAGTGTGACACAACCTCTTTGAGTCTGAAACATGGGCACAACCAATTTATCATTTGATAAATTGAAATTATAAATCCGCCTGTTAACCCCATGAAACAGGCGGATTTATATATATTTTTTTTTGAAAAGTCTGAAAAAAAGAAAAAAAGTCTGAAAACTGTTGAAGTAACAAAAAAAACCTGAAATACAAACTGGCAATTGTTGTAAATGGTTTACACTGAACAAGATTGCTCTAAATTGTGTTAATCCAGGGCGCTGGGTAGCTCAGTTGGCAGAGCGTGACCACCATATGCAGAGACTGCAAACCAGTTGTCAGAGGTTCAATTCCCAGTCTCAGGTCATTTGCTGTATGTCTTCCTCTCTCCCTTCTCCCAAATTCCTGTCCATTTATTTTAAAATAAAGCCACCATCAGCAAATGTGAATGACTGCTTTTTGTGTAAAGTGCTTTGGAGTCCTCAGACTTAATAAAGCTCTATACAAATGCAGACCATTGATCACCATAGCTGATTGGAATTTACTACTGCATCAATATGCTCCTGGGGAAAAAAAGCAATTTAATGGTATTATATACTTATGCAAAGTAAACATAAAAGACTCACCAACTTCCATTAATAAAGCTGGACATTTATCGGTCATATGGGTAAAAAAAAATATCTACCTGAAATAAACAAATAAATAAATAATAATTTTTTTTCATAAAAAACTTTCTATTTTTCCATAACCTCAGGATCTGTAAAGCATCTTCTTAATTATGCAAAATTATTCTCATGAAGGGAAACATTATTACACTGGTACATACTGAGCAGCTCGTGATAATAGGGTGTTCTGCTCATTTTTCTGGCTCATGTTGCTGGGGAACGTACAATATGTGTGTAATCAAGGAAACTATTGATTGAGGCCATTATGCTCTGATTAGCTCACCTTCCAGCTGAATGAGTCTATTCCAAGAAAAGAGACAATAAAGGAGCTGTTTGTCCCACCTCCCCATGTGTCTACACAGTCTTCCTTACTTCTTTGTTTCTCGCAGTGCTCGTACTCCTAATGCTTTAATTGATTCAAAGTGTGTGAGGAGATGCTGTGCTTTCACACCTGTGGTTTTGAGAGATATGTCCTGTTTTGAAAAGATCTCACCAAATCTAGTCTGTTGCCCTACTCCTGGATTTGGCCTCAACTCCCTCCCCACCTCCAACCCACTCTCTGCCAAACCAGGAAGTGTGCACAGGAAACAGCTGTCCCTCACATCCGCCTGTTAGCCCCAGGCCAGGTGCATCCTGGGAACAGAGCAATGTGTGAGCTTGGACATGCAGTTGACACTGTAAGAGGTGCCGTTACTGTAATCAGGGTTACCATGAACTTTATACACTCAGCGGATAAAAATAAGCCTCCTTGATGGTCATATTACTGAGTCTTTATTGGATAATTAAGTCTTCAGAGAATTTCCCACAATTTTGCAGGACGTCACTAAAGTGGTCCAGGTCATTTTCTGTTTCATCTGTTCAAGATTCATATGTTGCAGCTTCATCATATTTATGAGTCATTTCTCAGATTAAAGGGAAACTCCACTGACCTTGAGCAGTTTCTAGTTATATGGGCTGTTTTATGTGCATGGTATTTCTTTAAACCTATCGGACAGGAGGGAAAATATATGAAAAAAGTCAAGTGTGAAGTGAATGGTTAGATGGTAGATGTGTGGAGTTTAACTGGATGGTAATCCCTTTATAGTGGACCCCCTCCAATTTGCAGGGCTCATGGACCACAGCCACCCTGAAATAGTTATACTGCAAAAACGCAAAATTGTAGAGTATTTTTTGGTTCAGTTTCTAAGACAAAACTGACTTACAAGTAACCTTTTAGCAAGATATAGGAGTTTCTTTTAAGTCAATAATTCTTGAATATTTTATAAAGTACCAGTTCCACTGGCAGATTATTTCACTTATAATATGGGAAAAATGTCTTGTTTTAAGTGAAATAATCTGCCACTAGCATTTAAACCTCTGCTGAATGCTTAATGGTACACATTAATGGGTTTATATTGTCAAAATATAACATAACAAAAGCCAACCTCTGCTTACTGTCTGTACTGTCGCTGGATGGCTACAGTCATGAAAACTAACACATCCAACATCTGTCACAGCCCAGGAGGAAAGCGAGCGTCTGCCCCGGCCAATGCTCGCAACATTGTTTGTCACTTTCTCTATGAAATTCACTGAGAATATTGCCTCAAACAATTAGGTTCCAGCGATCCCTATCGTCAAGCACACAATAGTGTTTACATGACATGGAGGAAATGTGGCCATGGAGACCACTTTAGGGAGTGTGTATGTATTATTCTCTCTGGCATGTGCATGTCCTCACTTTATAATCATTTACTTTGTCAGACTCCAAGCATACAATGAAATGTCTAAAATTAGACTGTATACCATGACACTGCCATTTTAGGATCCAAAACATTGCTTTCTTTGTGTTCAGGTACCTTTATAGTAAACCTAAATCTGTCAGTGGTATGAATAATTTTGGCTTTAGATGTTTACTTAGATACAGTACACTGTATGGACAGTGTACTGTACACTGTATCTAAGTAAACAGTTATTTTTTTAAAGCAATGATTTCCTTGTGAAAGGTGTCAATCAAATCAAACTGCCCACTGGCCATGACATTTGTGTATTGAAATTCACTTTATATGTAGCTGTAGTATAAATTAAATATTTAGAGAAATTAGGTTTCTCTATGAAGGAATTTATTTATTTATTTGAATTATTTAAATAACTTACCTTTTCAATGTTATTCTGATTTATGAAGTTGTGCCTGTACGGCAGCAATTCAGAACAAATATCATCTCAAATGCAGTTGATATATAATATCAGTTGGTAAATAAGTCTAGCTGATTGCATTGACGTTTTGACTTTGTATTAGTGAATAGTGCACTGACTCCGTCCACTCCTTGTTAAGCTTTTCCTACCACAATTTTTCCTTCCACTCAATTTTCAATGATTATTCTTGGATACAGCACTCTGAACAACCAGCCTCTTTAACATTGACCTTCCTGATGGTTGTCAATGACTAGAGAGAAAAAAGTATTTATCTTTTTTCACAATATTGGGTTGACCTGTTTTTAGTTGTAGGGAACAAATACTTTTTCACATATGAACAGGTTTGCTTATTTAAAAAAAAAAAAAAAATTATATTCAATTATAAATATCTGCAATGAGCTATTTTAGTTAACTGAAGTTTATGTATGACACTAAATTTGTGTGGCAACCCAAATTCTTACTATGTCTTGTTGTGTTTTGCTTTTCCATGATACATTACTGCACTAGTTGGTACAGGATAAAGCGTTATTTAGCTCTATCCTGCTTTATTTATTATCATTTCAATGGAAACCAAACACCAACGGTCACTATTTGTGAGATTGCAAGATCCTTTTAAAGTCTTACTTGTAATAAGCTTAAAAAGCTCCACTGCAAAGTTTTCCTATGTGTAGATCAGGATCAATCTAATAGGAGCTTAATCCATTATAAGCTTCATGCAGAGAGAAAACTGTTAGTCATGAAAGCTAAACTAGGATAGGTCTACTTTTTTCTACTTTTGTGGAATCCTTGTTTGACTACTGAATTAGTTTCAGTTCTGCCTCACAGGCCTAAGAGGTTCTGAAGAAATCTTATTAAAGAATAATTTTCTGGGGTTTTTTTGGACAGGAAATGTACTATTCTCCTTGATATTTATCCTTCCTCCAGCAAACTTAGATCTTTCTCCTCCACTGTTCCTTCTGCTCGCCTCAGCAGCATGGGGAGCAGAGCTTTCTACCACTCTGCTCCCAAACTCTGGAGTTTTTTACCTACACACATTCATCACATCGATTCTCTGCCTCTGTTCGAATCCAAACTCAAAATCAGTCTGTTTTAAGATTGCTTGCTCACTTTGTACTGTTTTAATTTGTATTTGAAATGTTGTTTGATCTGGACAGTGTCTTTAGAAACCTTCGACTACATTTTCAACCACCTTATTCTTACTTTTTATATATATATTTCTTGATTTTGGAGATCAAAAGGTATGAACTATCCAGAAATGCAAGCTGCTTGTTCTTCTTAGCTTAGAATAAATAATTTCATAACAGTCATGATAAAACATGCTCCATTTTTGAGAGTTTCTTTTTGTTCTCTTAAATTCAGCTTCAGTTTGAGTTGTCTGTTAATAAACTTCACAGCGTTCTTCATAAATGCCCACAGACACACGCACACACGCCCCCGCACACCCCCCCACACACACACTTAAGTTAAGGTGACTGGGAGGAGGGCGTAGCAGCATCGCTCTGAGATTACAACAATCCTCTCTTGATTTCTTCCTCACTCAAGGGAAAAGCGGAAGCTGTCTGTTATCGTTTGTTTCTATTATTGTTCTCCGTTTGCAGTTTGAGCATTCAAGCTGGGCCTTAATGAGCAACTCAACAATTCTCCTTGTGTTTGTTCTAGAGAAACCTGAGATTGCCTGAGCAGTACCCTGAGAAGTGGGGAATCCCAAGTTATAAACTGATGATTAGCTTGTACAAGGTTTCGTTACAACTTGAAAAAAGAATTAGCAAATTTCTTGAATATCTTGTAATTAAAATTTAGTTGGTCACTTTTTGCCATTTCTAGCCCATGACATTTCATTTTAACCTTTCGATTTGGTAGTATTAAGGCAAAATTAAAAACTACAACCTCACTGTGAAACAACCAGTGACCCAGAAACATAAGCTACAACTTTGTGTTTAACAAATTAGTTATGTATATTTTCAGTTTTACCAGTCCAATACTTCTCAAGGAGTACTGGGCAGGAAGTCTAATCCCCAAGGATTTGTTTCTGTCCCTCGGGGAGCTTTTTATATGTTACAGGCAAATTCTTGTTGCATCTGCAGGCACATCAGTGCCACTAAAACGTTTTTCTTTTCAAATGGATTGATCAACCAGAACCACAGCTGTTAGACGCACAAAAGTGTGACAGCCAGTAAAGACACTGTCTACACTCTGATTCAGACACAGGCACCATTGTTTATGATGATGATGATGATGATGATGATGATGGCAAAGATGTCAACAATGACAAAAGATAAAAAGAAGGAAACAATGATGTTGATGATGATGAGGGTTCTGAGGGATTCATTGCTCTTTAAACTGTGCTCATTCCCAGGACCTTCAAGGTCAGGTAACTGTAAAGGCACTATAATGTTTGTGCTCAATGTGTCTGAGAAGGAAATGACTGGGGGAACGTGAAAGCAGCGTTGACCCTGAGGGCGGCGGCAAGCGACAGATTGGGAAGGGGAGAACTGGAACGGGTCGGCACCGAGGAGAGCGGTTCTGGGATAGATCGAAGGAAGGAAGTTCAGAGCTGTCGGCGCGGAAAGTTACCATGATGATGATTCAAGTATTGGTCATTAGTGACACGGGTGTGTGGTCTGATGTCATAGAAACACCAAGGCACCAAAGAAGAAACACCAGTGGACACCAGTGTTAGTGTAAAACATCTGTAAATATAGGATTTTGCCTTTAACAGGTATTTTTCTTATTCTTAAGTTCAACCAATCAGCGCCAAGGAAAATAAATGGGGTTCCTAGCACCAGCCAGTAGCATGTCAAGTAGCATTGCATCGGGGTATTTCAGCTTTCCAAGCTGCATTTTCTTTGTGCTATTTTAGATGTACTCTATGAAGAAAAATCCACAAGGGGGCTGATTTGAATGAGTATTGTTTGCAGCTCGCCACAACCCAAGTAGGGAATAACTCAGAAATGTGGAAGAAACTACTCTGGTCAGATAAAAATAAAAATTTTAATTTTAAGTCAACATGCAAAGTGCAGAAAGAAAATATTAAACTGTGAGTTTGGTTTTCTTCAAGAATTTGGATTAAGACTTGAGCTTTGGAGGTTCACCTTCCAGACTGAGCTTACAACCAAAACCATAATGGTTCAGATCAAAGCCAAAATCCAGATCTAAAATTTCAACTAAGAAACTGTTCAAAGGCTGAAAACTATGCATGTTTTCCATCTGATCTGACAAAGCTAGATCTATTTTATAAAGAAGAATGACACAAAGGTCATCTCTGGATGCAGTAGAGGATACCCCCTCTGACTCAGAGCTACATTTTTGTAAAAATAAAAACAAAAAACACAAACAAAACAACAAAAGGAAAGAAAAGAAAATCCTGTTCTCCATTTGATTTATTTTAACTAAAGGAACTGGTTTCTGATTTGAAATGAATATGTATAACTGTATTACACATCCATCCATTTTCTTACGACCTTGTCATTTTCTTACAACCTTGTCCCTAGTGGGGTCGGGAGGTACTGGTGCCCATCTCCAGCTAACGTTCCGGGCGAGAGGCGGGGTCGCCAGTCTGTCACAGGTAAATACAGAGACAGACAGGACAAACAACCATGCACACTCACACCTAGGGAGAATTTAGAAAGACCAATTAACCTGACAGTCGTGTTTTTGGACTGTTGGAGGAAGCCGGAGTACCCGGAGAGAACCCATGCAGGCACAGGGAGAACATGCAAACTCCATGCAGAAAGACCCCGGGCCGGGAATCGAACCCAAGGCTGCAAGGCAACGGTGCTACCAACTGCGCCACTGTGTAGCCATCGACTGTATAATACTGTCACAAAAAAGTCATTCCTCTTTATTTTCCCCTAAAGAATAGCCTTCAGAATAAATAAGAGATATGTTGCATTTTGGTTTTGTTCACACATCCAGATGAACTTTTCATAACTATTTTCCCAAGTTTGAATGTTTTGAACATTACAGTCTCTATTTACTATAATGTGATGTCCGTGCAATGGCACATACAGCACATGCTTGAACAACCCAACTCCTTCCAAAGTCTGGGACTGACCAGTCCAGCACTGTGTTTGTGTGCATACATGCATGTCGGGGTGCGTGGGGGTGTGTGTCTGTCTGTGTGCACTGGTGTTGGGGGGGTATAGGCGGAGTGGTGGTTCCTTATCTGTAGACCACAGGCAGCTTTAGAGGCTCTTATCAGCAGCCACCACATTGTACTAGCACATCCTCTTGTCCAGCAGGGAGCGGAAAACTCTCCTTGCAACATGGCTCCCTTTCTCTCCCCCCTCTCTTCACTCTCCCACCTCTCCTTTGCCAGTACCAGAACTCTGGCAACCAACTTAATCATTGTGTCTTTTTGGCGAAGAAGTGGGATTGGGATAGACAGAACAGCGAAAGACAGATAGGTGAGGGTGACACAGGGACAGCAAGTGGGGGAAGGAGAGACCGGAGCTGTCAATCTTCATGCTTTGAACTCATCTTTGTCAAAAAAAGAAATATTTATGCTTCAACTGAGACCTCAGGTTAAATCTGTTTCTCTTCAGCGGTTACTTTACAACATTAACACTTGTATATCATTTATAGTTCTGAAGGGGATTCACATCTGTAGGAAGGCATTTTTGAGTAATGTCAGACAGTTTGGCTCCAGTTCTGACCTCAGACACTGACAGGCGGACGCTGACAGGATTGCATGGAGTGCGGCTGAGCAGAGGGAGGAGGGAGACGGCGTTTAAGTGCTGCGCACATTCAACATGCTCCTTCACAGATCATTTCGACTCTGACGGATTTTGCATGACAGGCAGACGAGGAACCACACACCATGTGTCAGTAAGTAATCACATTACTTTGGCTACCTTTTAAATTTTAGATTTGTAGTCAGATTTGAAATAGTCTGCAGTTTGTTTTTGAAATATTAGGTTGTGTTCAGCGCACCATATGGTACAGGTGGGACATTCAAAAAGACTTCCAATGAAATATTACTGCGATGAAAATATTTTTGGTTAATAAAAGAGAATTTCTGTTGTTAAAAAAAAATCTTGATCTTTTTTTCTTCAAAATTGTGTTTTTTTATTTAAAAGTTGCACTGTTTTTCTTTTTTTTCCTAAGCATCTTTCCAAATTTAATATTTATTATAGTAAATAAACAAATATTAATAATAAAATGTAAAAAAAGAAAGAAAGTAAAAGAAAAATATACAACACCAAAAAGAAGAAAAGCATTAATTTTAATAGTTTTCTGTTGAGTTGCAATACAAAACAAGCTAAATGATGAGAGCAACCTGGTCTCGACTATTTACAGTCCAGGGAGATTATTATCAGAGCTCTGTATGTGCAGTTTCCACCAAGCTCGTTTTAACTAATATATTTTTTGCATGATGTTTAAATTTAACGGCGCCTTAAAAAGATTTCATTTGAATTCACTTGCAGGAGTCGTCCCTAGACAACTCAGAGAAAGACGGAACTGTTCAGAACTAAAGTCAACATGACCAGAAAAGACAAAACAGGAACAATTGCTATTGCATTGCAAAACCTGAAAATTAGAAGTACGTCGCACTGCAGGGGTGGAGTGGAGGGATTGACTGTTAGTAGAACAACTATTTTCCTCAGTATTCAGCAAAAAAAAAAACTCACCACAATCAATGCTGCAGCATGATAGGAAAACAAAGTGATTTCGAAGACAGTTTTAGTAACATCAATGCTAGAACTGATCTTTCAAGCATATGAACAGTGCATCCTAACTTTTTTAAAAATTCTTTCTTTTGTTCGGCAGATTCTTTGATACCAGTCCAATCTTCAAGGATCTGGGCCATTTCGAATCCTTCCAGAGATTTTGAGTCACATCCTCAGACAACACTCCCCCCCCACACACACACACACACACCCACACACACACGCTACATACAGCTGAACAGACTTAAGAAAAGCAGTCACTGGGGATTTGTTGAGAACATAAACTTTGCCACTCAGGATGTACTGTAAGAAAATTAGAGACACACACTTTAAATTTAGATCAAACTCTGCTGTACGTCTTTGCCGGATCCAGCTGTAAAGACGTGAGTCCTCATTCAGCACTGTGAGGACTGCAATGCATTTGTTACCTCAGAGGGACCAGGAAGTCATCAGACACAAGAAGCTACAACATCTAAGACATAAAAGAGCATCTTGCTGATATTGGAACACCAATCAGATTGGATGGGTTTCAGGTTGATTAGAGGAAAAGCTACTTTTAACATATTAACAAAACCTGAAAAAAATCTGAGGAGTTAGGGTTAGGACAAGAAGTCGCCTTTACAGACTCTTATTGATGAACATGAAACCATTAGTTTATCTCAAACGTGATGAAAAGGCACACTTTCTGAAAGAAGAACGAAATTGATAAGCAATTCTTTATTCCAAAGACATCAGCACCATGATGGAAAAACTGAAACATTCTGCTCCACCTGCCTCCCCCCCTGACCTCCTTCGTCCCACCTCCTCTTCCTCTCCCTCGTCTTCTACTTCTTCACAGTCCTCTGCATCCGTGGAGTCGCACAGTCCTTCAACGTCCTCGGATCCAGCTAGAAGCCCTAAGCCCATAAATAAAGCTGAGCTAAAAGAACATATGAACATCTCTACTCCAGCCGCCATTCGATCTCCCATCATCCTAACAACAGTGTTAACCAGTCACCAAGCAGGTGCATACAAACCACCTGAGTCTACTGTCAGGAAGACGGAGCAAGATGACGAGATGGAGAAACCTGAGGGATCAAAAACCATTGCCTCTAATGCTCCTGCATCCACAGACGGATCCCCGACTCTTTCCTCCCCACCGCCACTCCTCCCTGCTCCAACCAAGACATCTCCGTGCCCTCTTCCGCCTGCAACTTCCACCTCAGCTGTCCCCTCATCATCCTCACTGTCTCCTCTTCCTCCACACATTCCAGTCATCAGCCTTGGTCACAGCAAGCCCCCTCTGCCTCTCCCCAACACCCCTTTGACTGCCCTCCACCCAATTCCCAGCCTCATTCACGGACCCCACAGGGACTTTCGGCGCAGCCAGCAGACCTGTTTGACCATGATCAGTCCTGGAGCATCAGGATTATCTGGAAGTCCTGGAGGCCCCTCCACTGGTCCTTCTGGGCCCCTCCTGGCTCAGCAGTATCTCCCCACACACCCATTCCTCACCAGGTGAGATTTGACTTTTGCATTTACGTACTGTATGTCACTCCCAACTTTTTTTTGCCTCATTACCACCTCAGATTCAAAGTATAAACATGCCTTGATTTAAAATATTATCGTCTGCATCATCACAGCATGATCAATTAATCAATCAAATTTACTTGTGTAGCAGTTATCACTGCATTTCAAAGTGCATAAAAACATCATCACCACATCATATAGTCAACAGTTATGAAAAAGAGTAACAAACATTACATTTTGTCAAGTGCCATTGTTAAAACCATCAGTACACATCAAATATTTTGGTCAATGTTCCATCATAGCTCAAAACTGCTCTACACAGGTGGGTTGTTAGTGTTACAGGAACTCAATGTCTCTGAGACCAACACCTCGTTCTGCGGTACGATGGTGTGTTCAGGTCAATGTGCAGTATTAGTTTTCCGCTACACACGCACAAGCATATCATTTTTTGCATGTTGACCAAAAAAATTCTATTTTGGTCTCATCAAGCAGAACACGTTCTTCCACACGTTTGTTGCCTCCCCTGCATGGCTTTCTTTCAACAATGGCTTTATTCTTTCCACTTTCCCATAAAGAGCAGATTTGTAGAGTGCATGACTGACAGCAGCCTGATGGATTAAACAGAGCTCTGAGAGATGTTCAAGTCTGGAATATTGTTTTATAACTTAACGGCACTTTTAAAAACTCTCAACAACTTCAACTTGTCTGCTCTGTTTCTTCATTGTGGTGCTGTAATAATCTTCAACAAACTTCCAAGGCCTTCTCAGAACAGCTGCATTCATACTAAGAGTAATTTTAAAACAGGTGGACTCACTAATTCACTTAGTGAGTCCACAGAGTGATGGAAGCTCAGTGCAAATCTGAACAACATTTTCCAGATTCTTATTAAAAAGTAGGAAAAATACATGCATCATTTCTGCCACTTTTCTATTTTCTCTACTTTTGCAAGTTGTACCACCTTCAAAACTGTTTCCAGATGTTTCACCTGAAATTATTTAGATGCTTAAGAAGGTAACGACATTTAAAAGTGATAATATGTTTTGTTTATCTCTTTTGTCTACTACAAATTGAATAGCAAAATAGCCTCTTTCTGATAATCCTGCAAGATTATCAGAAAATACACAAATGAATGATATAGCCAAGATATCAAACTCTGAAAGCTGCTACAACTTGTGAATTATGCATTTATAAATACACCTTCAATAATGACACACAAAAAGACAATTTAGAAAGACTGCCAACACAACAATATGAACCCTAGTTGAGAGTAACTTCCTGAGATGTAAGCTTTGATGATAAACACAGTCAGTAACAATGCCAAGTTTCTGTTTTACATAAAACTCAAACTGCTGTAATTTCACAGTTTCCCGCTGTGATTGATAGGAGCCTGAACTGCACAGAGAAAAGGCAATACAGCACATCTCTTCAACTCGTACTGGGGCAGCTGTTTAGTCATTCTCATGAAGTCTTCAGTTTACAAGCTCTCCTGTTACGTTAGTTTCTGTTCCACAAAGGACGATTTCCTCAATTTTGCTGCTGACTAAGTAAGAAAGTAGATTATTTTTCACTGTGGACTATTCTCTGGCTGTCCTAATTGGTGTTGGAATAAGGCAGTTACCACTCTTATTAGTTTAAATAGTTGAACATGCAGAAGAAAATTCATCTGATAACCAAGATTTTTGAGAACTGAGTGGATAAATGGATGGATTAATAAATGCCACTACAATAATCAAACCCTCATTAATGCCTCTTCACTACACTCTCTCTTATGTAGCAGCATCTAAAGTTACAGGTGGTGGGAGATCCCAAGTGTTGTTTTTTTCTTTTTTACCTCTGCTGCATATAATTGATGTTGCTTATTGTTTAATGTGTGTTGTAATTTCTTAGTTCCTACCTGGGACCCTCAGGGGGAAGCTATGGTGTCAACAACAACATCCGCATTAAGAGGAGGCCCTCTTCTCATTTTGAGGTGGAGATCAACGAATGTGAGTTTCAGTAAAGATTTGGAAATAGTTATTTGCATTTTTTCAGAAATTACTTCCACTGCACATATGTGAGAGACTGGTCCTTAAGTACAAATGAAATGTAATATAATATCCTTTTAACATTATTCCTGCTTATTCCCGTTGAATATCTGCAGAAATGGCTTTGCATTAATGAAATAAAAAAAAAATAAATAAAAAAAAAAAGCGAACTCATGAAATTTGTTTTCTTACGAGATAAATGTATACATCAAGGGAGAAATTCACAAAACAATGCAATTGGTTTATTTATTTATTACTATTTTGACCATTTTCTGTCTCAATCTGCTACACAAAAATACAAATTCCCCCACCAACCTATTTTACGTCAGACTCAAAGCAGATGCAAAAGGGATCAAAGCAATAAAGCATTTTCTAAAAAAGCTCTTCGGTTCCTGACCTGATGAGGCTAAAACAGCTGAGTGGGTGAAGATTTCTCAATGCATCTCACCGCCACTGCATAAGGAGAAGAAAATCCCTCTGACAGAGTTACTTTACAGTATTTCATTTTCAGCAACAGGCCTGATTTCAATGTTGAAGTGACTTTAGTTAATGATACTTTTTAATATCCATGATTTCAGAGTATCTGAAGCTTTGACTTAAATTGAAAAAAAAAATGTGTATGGTCCATGAAAAACTGAAGAAGGAGGAAGGCTTCATTTGATCTAGTTTTATAACCTAATCTAATCTTTTTCTTTTAGTTTAAATATTGCAGTAATAAAATCAGAAAATGTTCTGTGTTTCTTATGGTTGAAGTGAAGAAAAAATAGTGATAAGTATGGAGAAATGTTCATTTACAGTCATATTCAATAAATTAGAACATGCGTTCATTTGTCAAGTTAAACTAGTTTTTCAAAATAACTTTTAAGCAAGTATTCACATTCACATTTCTGTTGTTTTCATCATCAGAAAGCAAGGACCTTAATTTGTAAAGGACAAAACAAAAAGAGAAAAAAAAAACAGCAATGTTATCTCAATAATAGTAAGTGCATGAATGATACATGTAAAAAGTCCTGGACTCAAATATAAAACTTATATTCTTATGAATAACTCAGTTAGAAAAGCATTGGGTAATTTATTTTAAGTCTTATTGAAAGACTTAAAATTTGAGGGTGTTTTCTTGCACTACTCAATGCTAGTTAAAACCAGTCTAATAGTATCTTTAAACAAAAACACTCTAAAAGCAAGTAGTTACAAATTTAGCTTATGGATGATTCAGCAGTTATGTAGACAAAAATATGAAGAATGCTTTTTAGTATTTCCTGCATTTGAAGCACTAACTGTTAGAAAGTTGCACAATTATGGGATTTTTAGTCTGAATCTAAAGAAAACTGGATTTTAAATGCATTGGGGGTTTTTTATTTATGGATATCATTTGCAAAAATAATTTGTGGGGTCACTACAATTTCGTCAAACTGCATTAGCACAGAAAGCTACCATTTGCTTAGAGTGGAATATTTAACAAGCAGGAGACACAAACTCATTGTGCTTTAAAAGTTTTGGTTGTTAATAACCAACTTTGTCTTTCCATACCACTTACACATAATTTTGAAAAATGCATGCAATGTCTTGTTAACTAATGAGACCTTTATGTGTTTCTGTCAGGCCCTCCTCAGAAACTAGCCCGCCGAGTGTTCACCAACAGTCGCGAGCGCTGGCGGCAGCAGAACGTGAACGGTGCTTTCTCTGAGCTCAGAAAACTGATTCCCACGCACCCACCCGACAAGAAGCTCAGCAAGAACGAAATCCTGCGTCTGGCCGTGAAGTACATCAACTTCCTGGTCACACTGCTCAACGACCAGGCTCAGGACAAGGGCAGGAACTCCTCTGCAGACCGAGCAGAGGATGACAGCAGGGCTGCTGGGTTGGACGGTAACAGTCAGAGGACTCTGTTTCAGAGGGACACTCCGCCCGCAGCAGCCCGTCCCGCCGCTGTGGCATCAGCCCACAGAGATTCAGCCGACTCAGTTATTGCGTTGGTGAACTCTCCTACAACATCCAGCTGCTATGGAGACACGGACAGCGAGGAAAGCTTTGGGGCTAAGACCTCTTTGGTAACGCATGACATTCTGGGAAAAGTTAAAGGTCAGATTAGGATGATTGCTGCTACAAATGATGAGCGGTGACTATGAAAGACCTGTAGAGGCACTGGGAGGAAAATATAACACGGAAAAAACCAGGAGCTGCCAAGAATAATAGGATTTTTTTCCCTTTGATTATCCAGTTTTTGAACATTTGCTTTTAAGTAGTGTGAATAAAATGTCCATTTTGGTGGTATTTCATACTTTTAATAGCTTGTGTTTTTGTGCAAACGTTGATTTTGAAGTGTTGAGCATGAAATAAACCTTTGCTTAGCTGAAAGTTTAGCCATGAAATTTAACAGAACAATCAAAATATATTGCAACCCAATAATCTGGAGCAAGCTATAGCTCACTGCAAAAGTAAACATATCCCTATTTCATATGGCATCACATTCAAATCATGAACACCAATGTGTTTTATGGGGATTCATTATAAATCAACAAGAAGCAGTGCATAACTGAGAAGTTGAAGAAACAGTAATTGGTTTCAAAACATTTTTGTCATAAAATTTTCAAAAGTGTAGCATAATATTTGCATTCAGATTCTTTATCTCTCATATCCTTGAATAAAATACAATCCAATGATCTGCCTTCAGAAGTCAGCATGGATACAACTGTTCCTCAGATGTTTGTTAGCGAACAAACAGCATCATGAAGACCCAGGAATACAGCAAACGTGTCAAGGAGAAAGTTGTGGAGAAGTAAAGCACCTTGAACATACACATGATAAAACGTGGTGGTGTCACCATCACGCTGTGGGGATTTTTTTTTTCTTCAACAGGGACCTGGTTAGAGTTGATGGTAAGATAAATTCAGTTAAACAACTTAATCCTAGAAGAAAACTTATTATAGGCTGTAAAAGATTCCTGACTGTGGCTGAGGGTTCACCCTGCAGACAGTATTGGAATGGCTAAGTCAAAGTCCAGATATTTAATAGATACAAATCTGACTGAAGAATTGCTAATTGATGCTCACAGATGCTCTCTGTCCATTCTGAATGAGCTTGAGCTGTTTTGCGATGTGCAATACTTTGCAATGTTCTATCTTAGGATGCTTCATTAAAATGCATGGACACTTGAGGCTGTGAAAATGTTAGAATACTTTTGCAAAGAACTGCCACCTTACATCAAGAAATGGCAACATAGATTCCAGTAACTTCTCGCCTCTTTTGGAATTAATTTATTTTGAGAACATATGGCAAACATGGCTTTAACTCTCAAAAATGTCTTGCATAAATGTATTTTGTTCCCGTCTTAGATGTTTTTGTGTACAGTTACAATCTTCACCGCACCAGCAGAAAAGCTCATGGCATGCTTCACAATTTGCTGTGTTAATGTTCCTCCTGTCCTTGTTGAAAAAAAGCGGGTCCATGGTTCCACCCTGAAGTTGTGACACACTTCTACCAGACAATAATAAAGTGTGTTTTACTCTACTGTTCCTTATTTGACATCCTCTTACTGCTCTCCGAAGACGACTCACAGTCAGCACTATTTCTCAACACATCCAAATGTTTTTGCTGTGCTCTCACTTCAGGGAACATTTTGCCTCCAAAAAAAAAAAAAAAGTTCCATAAACTGAAATCTCGGTGAGATTTGACTGCAAAAAGCAACAACTGTTTGATTAAATGACATACAGATATTATGGCTAGAGATTCCTTCTTTTCAACATGTTAACACATTGTTAACATTATATATATATTATATATATATATATATATATATATATA